>JAODKC010000002.1:28082217-28101463 GCA_026777985.1 Mormyrops attenuatus
AATGTAAATGGACGGCTACCCCCCCCCCCCCCCCCCCCCCCCGTTTTTTTTGTATAAAAAAAAAAAAAAGGTGAGTTTATAAAAAAAAAATGGAAGAGGGAATTTTTTAGCAATCCCCCATATGACCCGGAGCTTGGACACTGCTAGAAGGTCAAAGCCGACATGCTGTAATTTCCAATCCTCCCGCTGCGGTCCGGCACTTTAAACCGGCCGGCACCTGATCCATTTAACACCCCCGGAAATGGCGTCGGAGAATAAGCATGGGAGAGTTTTGAAGAGATCACTAGGCCTACAGGCCTCGGATATCTGCCCGCCTCTCCTGCACAATCGCTTGGGCCCAGTGTGCAGCAGACAGCTGGGCTCGGGGGGGGGCACCATATCATAAAAATAAATAAGCAAGATGAATAAAAGGGGAGCTGACGGGCACCCTGAATGCAGCGTGGCAGTGAAGAGAGCATGGGCAGAGCAGAGCAGGCGTGTCACGGATAACGGGGGGGGGGGACATCCTCCCGGCTCCGGGTCCCAATGACAAAGCCACCTTTTCACGCCTGGAGCAATGAGTCTCCGAAATTCCACCTACAAACGTGGTGACACTTTTGTAATATCCTTCCCAATCTTTTTAATCAGGTCCCTGTTTCAGAGAGTCTTCAGATACAATAGGTGGGTACACACACACAGACACATACATACGCTGAAACACACATACACACAGACAGACATGCTCCGACGCACACATTCTCCAAAACAAGTGTGAACGCACATACAGACACATGGGAACAGGCACGCTCCTTGAAAGGCACACACACACACACACACACACTACACCCCTCTCTCCCCCTGCATCCATCAGCTTAAAATGAATAACTCTACTGCGGTTTACAGTGCGCTTGACATTTGACTGCCTGCTAAATTTCGAGAGGGACTCGAAAATTCAGGTGATGGTGCTTTCTGTTAGAAACGACCCCTCCCACATACAAAGACACACACACCTTCTGCAATCAGGATATATAAAGGTTCAAATAGCTACAGACTAAAACGAAGCATTGACTAAGCACATTTACGGGAACAGGAGGACAGTACAGAGAAAGATGGAGATGATAAAATGGGTGAAGTCCGGGCCTTCCACTGGAGATCAATCCCACATGTTCCCGGCAATAGCGGTCCCGCAGATGTGTTATGGACATTGGAAAATCAGATGCTGGGGCGAGTCCAGAGTGAAAAAGACAAGCATGAACGATACAAAAATAAAACATAATAATTAGGCTACATATGTGGTTTGCCATCTCGCCCCAGAATGTGCGCTTACACCGAATTTCCTCAACGGGCATTTACGTCCAGATAGATTTAAGATTGTGAATTAACTTGCGGAAATGGACGATTGATTGAAGCGAATTATGTCAGAAAATGGTAAATCAAACGGCTAAGCCATCTAAACTGGAGGTTCAGTTCAAAGCGACCTTGGCTGCTCCGTGAAAGGGCGCATTACGGTGCGGGACTGACAGCTGAGCCGCACGCCGAGTCCGCATCCCGCACCCGGCAGCCCGCACCCGGCTCTGCTTATTTCCTTTATCCCCGGTTTAGTCGTACTTCCCCATAAATAACACCATATTGCTGCTGTTTCTGAGGTGGCGGGCGAACTCCTGCCTGCTAATCCCCATGTCCTATAGTTCAATCCTCCGTAACATTTTCTCCATTGAAATGTTGAAAGTGCTCGCAAAAAAACACAAGAAGTTATTTTCGCGTGTGTCTGCGGAGGATTTGGGTCAGGAAGCGCGCTTATAACACGGAACAACTGAAAAGCGGGGAAACTCAAGGCGCAAAACGGGCGCCGTCCTCATTTTCTCCTTCTCTACTTACTGGGGCAACGTGAAGTAACATCATGATAAAACCTCGGGGTTTGCAGTTCTCCATTATTAACACCTGTGCTGCACACACTGAGATGTATTATTACTCAGGGTACATGTCATCCTACTGTCCTATTCCCAGAGTAGGCTAGTCAAGATGAGTAAAATGGTGATATACAAGATGCTCATGCCGTATAAAAGGCAAAAAAGGGTTCAATACCGGTAGTTTAACACTTAATTTTAGCCATCATCAACCAACCTGGCTGCTTTCCCATTTTTTCTGCGTTTTATTATATTGCCTGTAAAGTACGGTGGATATCTAATAATGGCATCGGTAAATGAACTACGTGATTACACACGGCAGTTCTCCTGTCAAAGTGCCGCCCAAAAATCAAGCGACAAACTACATGTGCGGGGGTGGGGGGTGCCAGGCATTAAGCCCCCATTCCATGCTGGAGCTCATTTATGCGCCCCTGGTAAGTTTTGCCCCCTCGCTCATGCCAGCACCCACCCCCGGCGCTCTAAGGGACGACCACCGACGCCGGGAGTGACAGATGAAGCCTGGCTGGGGCTGATCTGCGGCGCTGAAGCGGCTCTACGATCCCGAAGCTGATCTGCGCTCCTGAAGACAATCCGCGGAGTTATCGGCTTCTGCAAAAGAGTGACCAGCCGTGCAAGCGCCACCGCAACCCGCCCCGACCGAGCCGGGGGGATGCCACAGCAGCAAACTTCACCGCTAGATCCTGCCCGAAAACTCCTTTATTCCCTTTATAATAAAGCGAGGTCAGCGCACACACGTACACGCATAGCAGCACACGAGGGAGTCAGAAACGGGGATATTATAACATCATTACATAACAACAGGCGACAGATTAAACCTTAAAGCGGCAAATAAAAGCGGACGAATAAATTCCGCCGTTTATTATTTGTATTATTTTTACAGTTCGCGGTAGATATCAAAGTAGCTGCCCATTTTATTTCCAAAATACATCGTCATTCAGACGGTAAAGTTTTTTCTTTATTTCGAAATAATAAATTCAAGGCTTCGCTTGACCTCACCTGCTTTTTTAATCTCTTTATCCGTCTTCCAAGCAGCTGTTCTCGGCGAGGTATTTCCACTTGTTTAAGTCTGCTTATTGAAGTTGCATGGCTTGAATAATCTCATCGTCCTCATTCATACGCTATATTTACAGAAAATATTGGCATTAGAAGATTATTACAGTGTCTATATTCAGTCAAGCACGTGAGTAAATATTGATAAATATTTAAGGGTAATCCTCAGTAGTCAATCTCACGCAAACTGAGGAAATTAAGTGCAACTCATTGCTGAGTTACTTGAGCAGTTTTCCGTCCGTTTCCTATAGTAGAGCCTCGGCTCCCCAAGTCTCTTTAGGTGGAAACGACTTCCATCTCCCCCAGTATTGCTTCACCCGGAGCCGCGGCGCCTTTCTCCAGCACTCTACACTTTCCCCCCAGTAAAGCATCAGATTTGCGGAGCGGCGGCGGCAGCCCCGGGTCCTGGTCCCTTCCCGTTAAAGGCGCACGGTCAAGCCGCGACCCGTAGGACCGGCCCCGGTTCACTGGGGGCCGATTTCAGGAGCACTCGTATTCTGCAAAAAGCTCGGCGGTGATGAACCAGAGTGCAGCCAAAGAGCGGTAAAGCGCCGTTTGCGAGGTTTATTCCTGAAAAAAATAACATACAACACCTACCGCCTCCTTGTGGTGGCAAGAAAAGGCGAAGGCACGCAGAAGGATCCTAGATCTCGCAAGATCGAGGCGAAATGCACATCAAAAAATACATAACGACTACCAAAAGTAAACATTTATCTAAATTTTATTCACCAATTAATTTTGTTAATATTAAAATTAAGTTACCAATACACATATATTCTATTTGTATTTGTTTATTACCGTTTATCTGAAACGTGTTGTTAAAAATACCAAGGACAATCTGTTCAATCTGCTAATATATCATAAATTTAAATGTTTATTTTTTTCTTTTTTGTTTGTTACTTTCATAGCTTTATTATCAGCACTAAAAAGCACTAGATCAGCAGCACCAAAAAGCTTTTCTCCAATATTTTACAGGGTAATTTAAACAGATTCAGTGCCGGTATGTTTAAACCGTCCCTGAACCGAAAATTAAGCAAATGAACTATACCAGCAACTGTCATAAAAGCAATGACAACTTCTTCATCGCGGAGTTCTAAAACCCATATTCCTTGGTTTGAGAAAATATGGCAACACTTCTAAATAAAGACTCCCTGCAGCTAAGCAATCAGACGTGCAATCCTCGACAAGACTGACAAACTCTTATTTCGCAACATTGCTTCCACAATAGACAGAATACAAAACCAGCCTTTGGGGAATTGGTAGTTTATTTTGAACTCCTTTTCATTACATAATCCCTATTAATGTCTTCTGTTGGGTAATTATATACATTTGATGGTCTGTAAGGAGAATTTCGACTCTATACAGGCCTATCTAATGGTCAAACATACAGAGAAATGTACCCACAAAGTGTCACTCTCCGAGCATCGACACAAGTGCAATGTGTCGATTCGTTTTCTCATTCTTCCAACCGCTGTACAGGAGCAACCTTTTAATTAAACTATTAATCTCAGAGAAAGTGAAAATGAATCCCAACGAGATGAGCTTGTTGCTTAAATTAAACCCTCCTCAAATGAGAAATATGATGAGTGACTTTTGAAAAGCGCCGTGTCAGAGGGCAGAGTGAGGGACAGGTTCCGTCCGAGACGGCGCATCCCAGCTGTGGGCTTCATGGCTCTATATGCGCTTTAGACTACGAACCGGTTTGGTGATGCCGACAACAGAACCACAATGACACTTTCATTTCGGTTCCGGAATTTCCTCTAACCTGGATTAAGACTCCACACGCATGTTAAACATATCTATTTATACCGCGGGTGCTTATTGTATGTGGAATTTTCCCGTATATAACATTTTACTGATGTAGTCGCGCAGCCAGTGTTACGATCGCCCGATTATTAAACAACCCGGGAGAGTCTCTGCCAAGCAGTACAAGAGCGCATCGCGGATCATCCCGATTAAGGGTTTTTAAACGCGACGGCTCTAAAGGGCTATAATAATCAGTGCAGGCGTGTGTGTCTGTGTGGGTGCGCGTGTGCGTGTGAGTGAGAGAGAGAGAGAGAGAGAGAGAGAGAGCCCATAGACGTGGCTGTAGTATTGCCGATTTGATCCATTCGCATGCACCGAAGAGTAAGTCCATTGACTCACTGCAGGCAAGAAACATAATGGCTTCGAGAAAAGGACTTGTTTATTCTCAAACGAAAATATCAAGGGTGAAAGCGGCTTGGCTGAAAACACTCTCATTAAATTATAGCCTGTCCTCCAAGGAGCAAAAGTGGTGCACCACTTGATAAAACGAATCTAATTTACCACCAGTAATGAGTAGCCCAATTTCATCTTCATACAGGCCCTTGTTCATTTAGGCCGTGTTGTTAACTACAGAAACAGGGTGCATCCTCCTGTCACCTCCACACAGCTGACGCATTACCCAGTTACATCACGTTCATTTTACGGCCAGTTTAGCGTTTAGCGGTTGTCAAGCGTGGCCACAGATCCCCAAGCACAGTGACAATGGGTACTAATGGAAGGCTGTCACTTTAATGATCATACAAAGGGCTCCTCCTGTTACCCAGTGTATGCTACATCTGCCAGAGGGGGGCGCTCTAATGGGCACCATGTACTGGCTTAAAACCATCCCCACTTAGAATAGATCCAGTATAAAAAACGAAGACAAAAGTGAACAGAGGCCAATGAGTAATGAATGACGTGAGGAGCTGACCAAAGAGGCGGGACTTCCTGTTTCAGGACAGCGGCTTCTCTCCCACCTGTTGTGTGACATTCTGATGGTGACCGGATCGCGCATCCACAGCGCACCAACGGCCGAGCTGCCAGGTGTTTATGAGGCGCCCTTCCTGCGTCGGTTCCGTGTTTAGAAACGCGGCAGTCGCCGCGGCTTGCGGTGGCGGGATGTGTGGGCCCCATGATAAGTGATGCATACGTGCATTGAGCAAGTGAACGGCGCCCCCCGGATACATTATTCATCGTCCGTTGGAGTTTCATTTCGATGAACAGCTGTACTTAAGGAAGCTGTATTAAGTCTAATCCTTCTCGCATCCGTCTGATCTAATCTCACTGCCTCTAATAGAAATCACAGAGCCAGCGCCAGCAAGCAGGGCATGGGGGGCATGATTACAAATCCCTCTCCTTTAAACAAGTTTATATGAATAACAATGTAATAATCCCCCCCACCAGCCCTCCCCTGGGGTCTCGGTGGGCTTTGACACGTGCATCATGCCAGCCGTGGTAATGCAGAAGATGACGGGTGCGGTACGTGGCCATGGCTCAGCCCTGCGGCATTATGCCCCCCTGCCGCCGTGTGACCGTGTTGTCGCATTAGAGAGACGTGCCTGTTTACCGAGCATCACGGTGAGCTTATCGCTGTCATTTTTTATGTTCCCCCCCCCCCGTTTGGCCTCCCCATCGATAAGCGGCGGCCAAAGCCTTCAATTTGCCGTCGGTTTGTTATCGAAAGGCTCTTTGTTATAGAAACTGGACTCTGATGAATCCCAATCTCCGCATTTTCGCTCCATGCTGGCCGCAATGGCTGCTGCTGCGTCTGAATCATTCTGCTCAAGCGGACCCGGGATGCAGCCTTTCTGAGCCGCGGGACGATTTGTCCCCTCTAACTCGTCGCCGCTGCGCATCCGTGCTGCTCTCCCGGCTGGTGTGCCGGTAATCCGGAACATACCAGAATCCCGCTGGGCATTGTGCAGTGACAGAACTGTGCTGCTTTGCATAGGCTTAATGGCACAAACATAAACCGTTCACAATGGAATCTGCTACGTCATGGTTCTGGGAATTCCCGGAATTCCAAGTCTTCCACTGGCCCATCGATATGCAAGCTGTAGATTAATGACATGTAATCACCTCGACCCAGACCTCCTAGCAGTCCCAGGGATGCCCTTCTCACAACAAAGCCATTTTCTCTCTAACACAGAGGTCATGTGACACTGTTAAAGACTTGGGTTGCTGCAGGCTTTGAGCCCCTGGCATACAGACTGTGGTGCGAGTGGTCCAGAGTTGCTCATTGTATCCATAATGACACCCCAAAGTGAGGCTCCTTGGAGAAAAACCTGCTAATGAACTGATCAATTAATGAACTAATTGATCCAGCACAGGTGAGGACTGGAGCCTGTTTTTTTCCCCATTACTGCATGGTGGCCACATGCTAGATGAACCTCAGTGGCAGTGCCATCACAGGGGCCACCTTCATGTGGAGCATACTGTCCACCGAGATATTACCTGAGGTTCACCTCCCACTCGTCAGAACAGCAGCCTGTCTGCAAAGCGGCATTTCTGAGACAGGGGAGAGGCCGCAGAGTCCTGAGGGATGACAGAGCCCTTCTGCAGTCAAAAAAAGTCTCAAGGAGACGCCGGATGGGCCAAGCAACGAAAATATCCAAGCAAGAATTCCTCCTTTGTCTTTCCACAGTGTTGTTTAAATTGCTGAGCGATATTCCAGCCGCGGCAAGATGTGCGATAAATAGAAATTTCCCAGCGCCGAGACAATACAGACAACCCGTTAGATCTGCTGACGATCACCGATGCGCCATATTCGCCATTCGGAGGAGCCAAACCCAGCTGTCTGACACCAAAGGCACTTTGATTCGCAGTCCGATAAGAACCTCCATGCTTAATTGACTCGTTGTATTTGCATATGGCTACCCGGCTGTGTGTGAAATGGCAGATTTTTTTCCGCATTTGATAATAACTGCAGAACAAAAAATCGTCTGACAGAGCCGACATTGCGGGACACAGGAAGTATGAAGACCCGGGGAAGTTTGAACAAGTGGACCATCTATCCATCCATTATCCATACCCGCTTGTCCTATCCAGGGTCGTGGGGGGTTGGAGCCTATCCCAGAAGCCACTGGCACCAGGCAGGGAATAACCCAGGACGGGGTGCCAACCCATCACAGGGCAATAAAATTACTTGCATGTTTAACAGTAAGAAAACCGAATAGTGTGTCCGTGGCTTTCGTCTTCTAATATAAAAAGAGCTTTCAGCAGCGGGCAGAAGCTGGAACGGGAGCTGAGAGTGACCCGACTTCATCATGTCCATGTAGAACGTGCCACCCTTTCATTAACCGCAACAAAGCGGGTTGGCACGCTGCGCCCAGGACTGCTGGCGTGTACCGCCGTCCTCCGCGAAGCACCCGGCTCTGCCACCTGCTCCGCGGCCTTCTCACCACGTATGTCAGTCACCGCTAGCGGCAGGAGAGTATTGCAACGAAACAGCAGCCAAAAACAGCTATATTACATAACTGCCTTTCCAGCTTGAGCTTCTCCACTTCCATAAGTGAAAACCTGAAGGTGGCGCCATGGCCAGTGCTGTCATCCAAGCTACTGCCTTCTGGTCACATGTCCGGGCCGTACGATGAACACGCCACCTGCAGCCCTGTCCGAGTCACTGCCGTGAGAGAGCGTGTGTGCCTTCATGAATCTCCAGATGGCCGGTGCCTGTAAAGCTGCAGCATGGAAGCAGAGGCAGAGGCACCAGAATAGCTTGCCTCCCCCTACCCGGCCTTGAAGCTGTCTCCTCACCGAGGTATGACTCCGTTTAACACCTGGCAGCCTCTGCTCCTCAGCTCCACGCAGAGCTCGTACTACACCTTTCTGACATTACGGATGTGTGCATGAAATGGGATAAATGGGCTTTCCCTCAAATCCCCACATGTCTGTCTCTTACCACGTTCACCAATTACGGGCACAGGCAAAGCAAATAATACCAGCTGGTGATAAAATACTGTTACATCTAACACCACCATTGCAATAGTACCACAGCAGTATTAATATACCATCTCCTCTGATACTTCCATTTCAGTTATTGTTCCAATGCTACTCCTGATGAGTATATATTACATCTAATACTGCTACTGTCATTACTACCACAGTACTACTCCAGGTGAAAATGCTATCACCTCTAATACTACTACTATTGCTACTGCTATTACTACTACTCCTGCTACTATTACTACTACTACAATATTAGTCCAGGTGAAAATTCTATCACCTCTAATACTACCACTTTTATTACTACCACAACACTACTCCTGATGAATATACTACCACTTCTAATACTACCATTACTCTTACTACCACAATACTGCTCCTAATGAAAATCACTTTACTACCTTTACTATTAACATAGCTAAAATAATGGAAACACTACATGGAAAAGGGCTTTGAAGTAACTTACAAAATCGCAATTACAAATGTAGCCACAAAGGTGAGTCATTTAAGGTTGAATGCCAATTAGCAGTATGTGTGTCAGCTATGAAAGAGGTCTGACAATCAGGAGAGCTCCAAAGAGGTCAAAGAGGCAGGGCCCGAGTCACAGGTGCGATAACTGTGAAATTATTTATGTGGCACGAGGAGCAGCTTCAGAAATGATGACAGTGTACGCTATAACCAAACGGACTGCGTCGGCAAAGAGGAGCAGCGGTCACCAGTCAAAGCTCAATGACCGGGACGGATGGACACTTAGCATTACTGTCGGTAAACACCACAAGAATACAGCCTCAAAATTCACCACAGAACTGAAACAACACCTCTGTGACCCACTGTCAGCTAACACCAAATACAGTGGGCTTCACAAAGCCAGAATTCATGACAGGGTTGCTGTTTGAATACCACTTCCATCCAAAGCCAGTGTACATGGATGCATAGCCTGGTATAAGGAGCACAAAAGCAGGGGTCCTGGTCAGTGCCGGTTAATGTTTGGAGAAAGCCAAAGGATGCCTTCAGCCCACAACGTCTATCTATCACGGAGGTTTAGGTGGTCTGGACAGCCAGCCTGTGGGAGGCATTAGGACAAATGATTGCCCTGCATGCTCATATAATGGCCCATGAATATGAGGATATTTCCCTCATGATGTTCCCATAAGATGATAAGCATAACAAACACAATATATGCAACAGTGGTTTCCTGAACCTCACGGCGAAGTCAAACACCTTCCATAATCTCCCCAGTCATCAGACCCAAATGTCATTGCACCTTTCTGCAATTTTTTTGAAGGTGGATGTTTAACTCCTTCATCCCTCAGTGAACTGGAGGCTTGTCTTTTTTTTTAAGAATGGCCCAATATCCCACTACCCACAGTTCAGGATTTGTATGGCAAAATCCCAGGATGTTCTGATGGCAGTGGGCCAGTGGATAGTCACACTCCTTATAAGGTCCTTGATATAAATAAATTAAGTGATTCTGTTTTTTTTTATAACTTATACAGCTAATATTACTTTGGTTACTACGTTCAATTCAATAGGTCAGTTATACCTGTGAATATGATCACTAATACTATCAATATGTTACTAATATCACTACTGTGGCTAGTACTACCTCATCTATCGACAGTGTCATATTTCTGCTGCTCTTCCTACAGCCAGACCCACCCAATTCTCAGGTTGGGGACAAAATTATTTCAGCCTCTCATGACGTGTGACCCCCCTCCCACCGGGGCCCTCTCCTGGCGCCTGCCGTCCCCGCCCTCTCCTGGGATGACTTCCAGTCGTACCCCCAGCAGGCCTGTCTACAGGTACCAGTGTTTAGAGTACATTTCATTTAATTGAAATGAAAACTGTTTTAGTGTTGCACCTGCATTAATTCTGCAGCCGAAATAGGCCGGCATGGGGATGGCACCAGGGTCAGCTCTCCCCCAGCCACTTCACATACTCCATCTCCTTGACCCCGGCACTGGGCGAGGTCACTTCCTCCATGTCCGGAGAGCAGCACCACCCACACTCTCTGCCTGTCTGCTCACCTTCTGCCTCGCTCTCCATAACCGCCGGCTACCGGCTCTATTCTTCTTCCTGACGGCACCATTTATCTCCTCCCTAATCTCCAAGCCCTCAAAGGGGCCGAGAGAGAGCGTATCCAGGACGTTCTTGCACGTCCTGACAAGGCTGGATGTTTCACCAGATCACTCCGGCGTCTCACCTGATGCAGGTGGGCCAGGAAACAGGCCCAATCACTGCAGACTGAAACGGCGGTCGCCTCCCCCTCCCTCCCAGCAAGGTATTTGACCCAAAGAATCGATTAGACACCTTCAGCTGGGTGGACGAGTGCAGTATGTTTGCTGTGCTGTAATGCGGTTTAGCTAATAGCATTTCTGGGAGGTAAACAAGGCAGTGTGATGCAGACTGAGTGGGCTTTTCCTCTGAATATCATCAGTGAAGCCACAAAGGGGTGCCAGCTGGAAATTCCTAATGGGATGAGTCTGCTTGGTGAATTCTCCATTAAACGCTTAAACTCCCGAAGCTGGTTAGTGAGGCATGGATTTAAGAGGGGTTTGGCAGTAAGCTCTACACTCCTCCGGACCTGGACCCCTCACCTCACTCAGCCACAATGGGATTCATTCATTTACATCACTTCCCCTTGAAGCTCTTTCGTCATTCCCGCTGCTATCTGCAGCCCCCCGAGGCTCATAACATACTCGGCACCGTCTCGCCAGGGTCACTGGGGGCCCGTCCTGCTCTGGGTTCCGGCCCGTTCCGTGCTCTCACTGGCTCGGCACCATACAGCCCCCTGCTCTCGCGGGAGGCTCATCCACTGCACGCTAAAAGGATTATTCCCCAGAAAAAGCGGGCTCACACTCAACACTTGGATGGGGTAAAAAGGGACTTTTATGTGACTGCTCTACAAAGGGGGGGGAGGGGGAGCTCACTGAACTCTGAGGAGCCAATCGCGTTAAACAGCTTTTAAACGCTCTCGTTTTTTTTCCGTCCTCGCGCTTTCAGATGGACCAGCAAAGTCTGTCCCCACTCTGCTTTGCGAGGCCAAAAGCGAAGATGATCCAACAATGGCTGTTATCTCCGCTCACAGTGACTTCCTCTGCAGATGGATGCGTTCCAGGTCTGCACAGCGCGCTGCTCCTTGTCTCTCAAACCCGTTACGTCTGGTTCAAGTACTCGAAGACTCTGCGAAAAAAAAACATCGCTTTCTAAAAGTTTTAAACCTATTTAAACCAATACAGCTGCCAGCACAGCACAGAAGCTGAATGTTAGCTGGTACAAATTAGTTTAAAAAATGACAGATGCCTCAAAACCGCACTGACGGACGACAGCTGGAGTCAGTTCTGCTTCGGATGATGAGTGAGATGAATGTGTAACAATTGCTAGCTGAAGACATGCAAGCGCCGATACAGAGTGCGCTCTCGCCGGCGTCTGGCAGGTATATCACGAGCCCGCTTACACCGCTTACGGCCTGCGTCCCTCTGCTGTTCCCGACGCCTGCTGGGAGTAGGAGGGGGCTGGAATGGATCCGGCAGGGGGGTCCGCAACGGGCAACTCTCCCAGTCATGGCAAGCAATTCTGCCGCATGGACAGCGAACGCTCTGGGAGGAACACTTAACCCATCTCTCACCCTCCCTTTCTGGATTCCATCCTGACTATAAACCCGTCACGGAGGTCACATGGCACGCTTATGAAGTTGATTCATGCTTTTCAGAGAAACTATTTCGCCTCTTCTTTTATTTTTATTATTATTTTTTTTGCTGGACAATCTCCCAAGGGATTAGAAGTTCTCCTTCCAAAGGGTTTATTGAACAACTTGGGCAGCAGGTAACGACATTAAAATCACCACAAGGGTTTTTTTCACAGCCAAGCCTCTGTATTTGGAAGTATTTAAAAATGCATCCTGAAGCACGTTAGCAAGACTTTCTTTGGTTTGGGGTCCCTGGAGGCACCTGTCAGCCATTACCAAGCTGTGGGTGACCCCCCCACCCTCCAAAAGAAAGGGAGGATACAGAGGGAAGCGGTGTGAATCTCACACGCGGCCGCATTATGTTTCAGCATAAATTCTGGCAGCTTGTCTCACTAGCGAACAAGGTAGACTTCATCGTGAAAGCTGAGACATTCATTCATTTACATTCTATTTTTTTTGCTAGATGCTTTTATCCAAAGCGGCATATACAATATTTTATGAGATAACAGGGCCAGACTGCACCTGGAGCAATGGGGGTTAAGGGCCTTGCTCAAGGGCCAAACGGTGAGATTAGTGTGCCAACACGGGGATTTGACCAACCCAATGAACAAAGCACCAACAGCTACAGTCCAGAATATTTATCACCCCCATGTAATCCATTGATTCTGAGAACTACAGAAAGGACAGGTATGAGAATTAGGACATCAGGGTTCCCCAGTTCCGGTCCAGGAGGGCCAGTCTGCCACACAGTTTGCAAATTTCCCTGCTCAAGCACACTTCATTCAGCTCAGCAACTGATTGCCAGGTTTAGTATATGTGTTTGAGCAGAGAAATCTGCAGACTATGTTGCAGACTGGTCCTCCAGGACCGGAACTGGGGACACCTGTTTTACATGCTGTAGACCAGTGTTTCCCAATCCATGCCTCGGGGACCCACATACAGTCCATGTTTTTGCCTGGAGTTGGGAGGGAGCAAAAATGTGGACCCTCTGGTAGGGAGCAAAAACATGGACCGACTACAGATCCCCCAACACTGCATCTGAAGAATCCTGAAATCATCAGTTATTAGATAGGTCAAACGATTAAATAAGGTGTTTAGAGGAGGTGAAATAATTAGCCAGGATTATTGTGTTGAAGAGACTATTAAGGTGTTTATTGAAGTGAGAGAATGAGTGTAGTGCACAGAGATGTTAGGTAATTCCGGAGGCATTAGCAGGTGAATGGAGCTGTGCATTGATTAGTGATTTACTACGTGAGGCAATTAGTAAGGTGACTGGTGGAGTGAATTAATTAGCTGAATAAGTGCCACAGTGGTTAGCGAGGCTGGGTGATCTGTGGAGTGATTAGTGAGGTGAGATATTTTTTTTATTAGTACAGCCTATAGTGAGGTGATTGTTGTGGTGATTGGCGGAATAAAGAGTGGAGGGGTTAGTGGATGATTGGTTTGGTAGCCAATCTGTGGTTCTTAGTGAGATGAGGTAATCAAGTAGATAGTAAGGTGAGGTGGTTAGTGAAGTTCTTAGTTAGGTTAGGTTATAATAACTGTGTATAGTGAGGTGATTATTGTTGTGATTAATGGATTACATTGTCAAGGGATGGATAGAGGGATGGATGGATAGTGAGGTGAGCAGTTTGTTGTTAGTGAGGTTAGGTAATGAGAGAGGTGTTTAGGAACTGTCAACAGGTTTACAAGCACAGCTGAGTCGAGCTACGGTTATAGCTCGACTACGACATTTAATCGGACTACTGTCCTTGTCCCAGTATACATGCACGGGAGGTAATCGATTTATTTACCGAAGTATGTCAGACTCCGCTACAATATGGCTCCTTTCAGCGTGGGCTTTTTCCGGTTGACCTATTACGTCACAGATGTAATTAAATAATAAATAAATAATAATGGGTAAATGGACAAATGAAGTGACACAAGCTTTAATTGTGTTGTGGTTGGAAGAACAGATACAAAAAGATCAGGATAGCATAACAAGAAATAAAGTATTTTGTATAATATACTATGACGGCATGGTATTGGAAAGTGTTTAAATATTGCAATGTGATTCTGTTTTAATAAATACTGGGGTATTTATGAAACAAAAAAAGAAGTTCAACATAAATTTCTCACCCGTCTAGGAGTGATTTAAACAGCGAGGATGAAAATGATTATGATTGTCTCATAGAACGCATGCAGCACTCATGCAAAAGCCGCGGAGGTAAACTTTAAAATGATTTTTAAGCATATACCACATAATCTTGAAAAGGAATAATTATTAAAATTGTAAAACTTGCTAAGTTTTTTTTTTTCCTGTGACAGAGTAAAAATGTTTAGCGAGACTTAAACTGCAGTATAATGTGTGTATAGAAATGAAGGTAAGAAAAAGCCTGATATCAATCTAGCTGACTAGTGATGTAAGAATTGGATGTGTATAACATGCGATGTTGGTATTAATATCGCATGTTGTCCAGTCCTACTACAGCTATTTTTCAAAAACAGTACAAAATACCCCACCTGGCCTTGTGATGTCATTTGGCGCCGGTTTTTACGTCAGTGGAAAACCAACACATTGAAGTACTGTACTTTTGGTACCTTCTTGAAGTACCAAAAGTACGGTACCTGGTGCGTTGGAAAAGCGACCTTTAGTTGAACAGTGAATTGGACAGCTTTACTGCGCTGTACACTTTGTACGTGCTTTACGTCTATTGCTATGCTTCAGGCTTGACTTTGGATTGTGGAGCATGCGCAGAGCACTTAGGCCAGTTCGAGTCCAATTAAACGTATACATGCAGGAGTAAACCGACTCCCAATCGCATTATCTGGGTGTCTTAGTCCAATTTTCAGAAATTCGTTTTAGAACAATTTCAGTCAGACTAACGTTTACATGTACTTTAAAAGTCTGGTTTTAGTCAGACTAACATAATAATCCAATTTTCTTAGTGTGCATGTAAATGTACTGAGTGATGTGGACAGACTTTTCGAGGGGTAAGTGCTCAAACAGAAGGGTGTGGCTAACCGGTACTTTTTGTTCGTAGTTCATTATGTGGTATATTGTGGGTAGGTGTGTGTGTGGAGGGGGGGTATTATGGGTAAGCAGGAGCTGTGGTGTGGTGTGAGCTATGTCCAAATTGAGGGGCTGGATCCTTCTATGGCTGCAATTGAAGACCGAATGTGCCACAGTGACGTGACAAGGCTGTCCTATTTTGAGAGAGCCCTTGAAGGACGCAGGCCCTGAATTCAAGCACAGCCATGGTGTACTGTGGCATGGGTAAGCAGGAAATGTGGTGCGTTGTGAGTTAGAAGGAAGTGTGGTGTGTTGTGAGTTAGCAGAGAGTGTTATGTGGTGTGATATGGGTAAACAGGAAGTGTGGCGCGGTTTGTTGTGGGTGAGCAGGAAGTGTGGTGTAGTGTGCTATGGTGTAGTGTTGCATGGGTAAAGTACCCACGGAAGGTAAATGATGGCTTCCTCCCACATTTATGTGAGATGTGGCGGCCTCACATCACAACAGGAAGATGCATCTTCACAGTTTTGTGTTGTGGCACAAGATGAATACAGGAACCCACAGAAGAAACAAAGTAGCTTGATAGGAGAAAATGAAAATGGAAAAGTTCCCCTAACCTCGGAGTCGTCGGCCGCTTGATGGATGTCTCTCATTTTAATGCCTCAGATCTCCCAAATGTTTTTCCCCAGACTGCCGTTTCTACGGTGACTTGTAGCGAAACCAAATAAACACAGGACTCGAATAAATGGAACGGAGACATCCCACAAAACAAGAGTTACTCAAGAGGTTTTCCATTAAAGAAGATATCTCATGCTTTTTCTCACCACTATAGTTAATGCAGGGAAAAGCCCTTCTGTTTGTATCTGTTGCTTAACATCAGATTTCAAAGCACATTAGGCTGGGCCAAGACACTTTACATTCTCCCTGCTAACTCACAGGGGGGAATATTCTTGCTTAGAGAATCCATTTCAGGTAAATATAAGTTCAAAGACAATGCTAATGCTCCAGCGACAGAGCTAACTCTTTACAGGTAACACTGACATTCCACAGCCACTAATGTTCCACAGACGACGCTAATGTTCTGCACATGGCATTAGAATTATTGCTGCGCGGCCCATTTACTTCTACAGACAATGCTAACGCTCCATAGACCGCGCTAACACCCTGCACACAGCATTAAGATTCCACATTCAGTGTTAATGCTCTACAAATAATGCTGTTATTCAACAGGCAGCAATAACTATTTACACGCAACACCAATACTCTGCATACAGCTCTAACACATCACAGACAACACTAATGCAGAGCTAAGGGATTGCAGGAATTTTTATACAGACACTCCTCACTGAACGACTGCGTTCTGTTCCTACAGCAAGGTCGTACAGCTAATTGGTGGATAAGCGAGGAGCCGGCCCTCAGCGATATTTCAGGCATATTGTAACGGTCGTGGGTGTCAACCATCTTTAGATATTGTTTTAATGGCATCATTCCACCATTTATAACTGTTTTAGTATATTTACAAATGTTTATAAAGTAGTGTACTGTATATTGTAATAAACAGGAATTACGCTCTAAATCAGTACTTCCCAACCTTTTCGCACCGGGACCCAATTTTTACAATACCAGCTCAGTCGGGACCCTATATCAAGTGTAGGTTTAAATTAACACTATGATCAAGCATGCAGAGCACTCTGCAATTTACGCCAATCAATGCCTATCACACAAATCAGACTGGATGTGCCAGTGAATTTTCAATTAAGCATCTGTGGTTTGGCTTCTTGGATTGGTTGAGTGTTCACTAGTTTTGTCTTAAGCATTTGCAGACCCATGATCTGTTTTTATAGGTTATTTCTAGGATTGGGGCTAGGAAATCTGATTGTGGATCAGCATAGGAGTGTTACAAACGCAGGGCATGGTGCAGGCAAAAAAAAGGCAACAATCCACTGGCAGCTCCAAGATAACACGAGGGGTTTATTGACAAAATACAGCATAGAAACAGACACGCAACATAACACCTACACAACCACATACAATGACTCACTAGGGAACTAGACACAGAAAGGAACCTAATGCACCAAATTAACCTGGGTTAACAAAGATGCAGGAGTGACGCATTAACAAGACAACCAATCAGACAGAACACAGAGTAACAAGCAACAGGTGCAAGTAATGAACGGGGATAATCATGGAACTAGCAAGATTAACAGACAAACTAGAAAACACTAAGAATACCAGGCTAATTACGGAATTCAAAGGTACAAAACAAAACCAGAACCTAACACGAGGAGTGTGGACCACGGGTGGGAGAACTAAGACTATAAGTAGTAAGAAAATAAGAAACACTAGGAATACCGAAATCCAGAACTACAAACTCTAAAGACAACAAATATTGAATAAGAAACCCAAAACAGGTGAGGCTGGGTTTTGCCAGCCTGAACCCCCTAACCCAGCAGATTCACAAACTGAGCTGTACTCTCAGCCCACTGAGCTATGCGATGGTCCAGGGAACAGGAAAAACACACTAGGGAGGACTAGGAGCTAAGACAGAGAGAGCAGGTTGGCCAGCAGCGCCTGCTGGCTGAAGGGGGACCAAACACATTGGAAAGGGATGGACTAAACAATAGAGCTGTTGGTTGACATCACTGCTCAAATATCCATTACTGAGGTTTGCATACTGTAAAGACAGGAAACTGTTTTTATTTATTCTGAGTAACGGAAAGGTGGAAAGGAAACTCCAACTTGATAGCTGTTTTAATTGTGTAACTCTTACATAATATAGAGCATTGAAATACAATCAGCAAAAATGATAAAAAGGAGACCGAGACTGAGGGTGATGCGAGATAATATGCTTGATGCTGAGACGCCGCGCTGCCGTCTCCATGACCAAAGTTGTCATACAGCGTACAATACCGACTGGTCAGAGAGCTGGTCATAAGTCCATGTGGTTGTTAAACAGGAAGGTCATTAAGTGAGAAGTGTCTATATTCAACAGACCGCACTAACATTCCATAGACAACTCCGATGTTCCACAGACAATGCTCACAATACACAGACAGCAATAACATTCCGCTGATTATGCTAGCATTCCACAGTCAGCACTAACATTTAACTGACTATATTAGTATTCCACATACAACACTAACATTCCACTAACTACGCTAACATTCCATAGAAAGATCTAACATTCTGCTGACGGTGATAACATTTCACCGACAGAAATAACAATTTCGCTGACTGTGCTACATTCTATAGACAGCATTAACATTCCTCTGACAATGCTAATATTCCAGAAACATCACTAAAACTCCACTGACTATGCTAACATTGCACAGACTGTGCTAACATTGCAGACAGAACTAACATTATACTGACTATGATAACATTCCACAGACAGCACAAACATTCCTCTGAGTAAACAAGAATTCCACTGACAGCACTTAAATTCCATTGACTATACTAACATTGCACAGACAGAACTAACATTACGCTGACTACGCTAACATTCCACCAACAGCACTAACATTCTTCTGACTATGCTAACATTCCACAGACAGCAGTGACAATGTGCTCACTATGGTAACATTCCACAAACAGAACTAACATCTGGCTGACTATGTTAACATTCCACAGACAGCACCACATTTCAACAATATTCCACATTTGTGCACCACACTAACACACTACACACAGCACTAATGCTCCATACACAGAGCTAATGTACCACAGACAGTGCTAATGATCCGCACCAACAATCCATAGACAGTGCTAAAACATATTACATCAGCAATCCTCAGGCAGTGCTATCACACCACAGAGCACACCAGCAATCCTCAGACAGTGCTATCACACCACAGAGCACACCAGCAATCCTCAGGCAGTGC
>JAODKC010000002.1:28104005-28122890 GCA_026777985.1 Mormyrops attenuatus
GGATCAATACTGTTTCACTTTTTTTGCGCAGTCCAACATCAATCAGACACCTAATTTTTTTTAAGTGTCAAATTTGAGCCGGCAGTCCCCCCAGTCTCTGTCCTCGTGCCTGTGTTCAGATTTACCGCTGCACCCCCTGGGAATTGACTCATGGCTCAGTACACCCCCCCCCCATCCCCTTGTTTGTGACCTTTTACCCAAGTTCACCTGCTCATTTGTATTCATTGGGGGCGGGGGGGGGGGTGTGGTGCTGCTCAGACCTGGACCGCTGTCCTGACTCAGGAGTATTAAACGTAAGCAGACCCCTCAGGGATCGGCTCGGATGTCGGGACACCCCTGCCCTTGCTTTCTCAGTTTCTTTCAACTTAATTGCCAATATTCTGAGCATTCAGTCGTCTGGGTACCTGAGCTAATCCCCCTAATCCCCTCCCCTGGGCCCATGTGCCACGTGTTTACACTCACGGTGGGCTGTGCTGCCGCTGTCTTCCCTTGACTGTCACTAGCTACCAGGATGCATTGTGGGATTGGCTGGCATAGACTGGCTGGCTTTGTGCAAATCTCCCCAATAAGTCGATCAAGGGTAAGAAAGGGATTTTTTTTTCAGAAAATGACCCCACCTTGTGTATTGAGGGTAAGTGACACTTACAGGTAATTCTGAGTAGGAACAGCCTCCTGAATAACTTAAGCCGCTTATAACGGTGCATATTTACAGAACGGGCTCGCGGGATGTCACCATCTCCAGAGAGTCCTTCCTGACCTTGGGGGTCGGGGGGGGGGGGGTTGGTGACCGTTCTTGCATGGTCTGGTATGCCGGCCCCGCTCACTCACTCACTCGCAAGCACGCCCGCCCTCCCTGCGGCCCGCGGGCCTCATTTGCAGCGTGTGGGCTGCATCGCAGCCTCTCCTGATGAAAGTTAGGCGGCAGCGAGATGATCCCGCCAGGCGCGGAGCCAGCCCGTGGGCGGGTGCCCAGCGTTTGTCTCCGGGGGTGTGATTAAACAGAGGCGGTGGGTGGAAAGGGTGGGGGGGGAGCAGCCAGAGGCGAAATGTTTAGAGTGTGCAAACGTTCCTCTTTATTACATCACACAGCCCGGGGTCAGAGGTCGCCCCGCACACGGTCTCGGAGCGCCGTCGCGTTCTTCCTCTCAAATCGTCTGTGTTTGGAGTGCCGCCCCCCCCCCCAATGAACAGTACAAAAAGGCAGCTGGCGCCCCTGAACGGCTGCCAGGAACGCAGCGGCCACAGCCGATCGGGCCAGCGGGTTATGGGTTCGATCCTCATGGGTGGTTTTCCCCGCGGGCCAGGACAGAACCACAGGAGGCACATCAACAGAACTGACTTAGATCACTAATAATTTTTTTCCCAATTTTTCCTCCTATACAGAAAAGTTTTGCCATTATTTTTCCCATCAAAGCTCGAAATGCCAAAAAACACAAAGAGAAATAAAACCAAAATTAAAGAGATCATCCCCTGAACTGTGCTGTCCTTTGCAGAGGCAAGAGGGGCTCCTGTGGAGAGCAGCGAGGCCCTGGGGATTGTGACGGACATTCCAGGATCTTCTGCAGCCATGATGGAGGATGGTGGAAGAGGCAGATTTTTTCTTCTCTGGAGCAGGCTGTCACCTCGCATGTAACAGCGGAGGATGAAGCAAGTCTCTGGTAAGGAAGCACAGCCCTGGGTGCCTGACAGCACCCCACCCCCTCCTTTCGCGAGTGAAATCTTTGCCTGCCCCCCTCCCCGCGCGATTACAGGTGCTGGGGAGGGTGGGCGGCCGGCGTGGGCTGCGGCTCCACGGCCTCCGTCTCCAACCTGTATTTTCATTAAGCTTTTCCGAGCTGCGGGAGGGGGAATTACATGGGCCACGCTCATGTTCGGAGCGGGGGGGGGGGCTGGGCCCCGCGTAGGAAATTTAATAACCCTTTCAAAGGCTTAGTTGCCAAGGCCCTCGGCTACGCACCGGACGCTTTTAAAGAATCACCCCCATTTAGCGCCACTGCTAATGAGCACTTGAGTCCCCAGAGCTGCCGGTTCAAATTAAGGATTACCATTACCAGGGCCGCCCGCGATAAGGCGAGCGCTCCTTAACCGGGTCACCAAATTAGCTGGGAGATTTATTTAACCGAACGTGCCGGGTTGAACTGGAGAAGAAAGAGCACAGTGCTGGCATGGTGGATCAGAAGAGGAGCGAGGGTCGTCCAGGGCAGCCGTCGGTAACCAGGAGCTGTGTCTGGGTGGGGGCAGGAATCCAGAAATTCACAAACATTCTGGCATCTCCCCCCACACACACATAAAAAGGGATTTATTAGTGTTTATTGTGTTATGGAGTCATTAAGCGTCCGCACATCCCATGAGCCTCTGCTGCGTCCCCTCTCCTCACCTCCACGCCTCGCCGCCCCCGCCCCCCGCCCCCCCACCAGCGCACCAGGTGCCCCGGGAGGCGTGCCGAGTCTCCGACGGCCTCCGCTGCGCGTCTCCGGGACCCAACACGTCACAGCTGGCTGGGCAGGATGCTGGGCCAGGGAGTGCTTCTCCTCTAACGCACCGCGAGGACACGCTACCACGCACAACACTGTTGGCCGATGTGCGGATGTAAGAAGAGCGGACCGGGCCTAGCCGTGCCTGAGAACTGAGTGCGCCAAACTTGTTATGTCACCTCACAGATGCGCAGCTATGTTTGGGTGGGGGGGGCATGTGTGCCGGCGATGAAACTGGCCCAGGGCACCACAAGGTCATCGACTAACACTGGGTGCCAAAGCCATTCCTCTTTAGCCTCGATGCTACAGATTAGCTATAGGACGCGATATACAATGGGAGGATGTGGACTTTAGGGCCAGGAAAATGAAATCGGCACCAAGGAGCCACATCAGCATGCTCCCTGAAGACTGCGAGACCTCCTCTGACACAGAGATAGCATGTAATGACCAGCAGAATCTCAACATGCGCCAATCTGCCACCCCTTTCCTCACAACCCTCTAACGGACATTTAACAATAGCGCCTAGATTCTGTTGCCATCCGTGACCAGGACAGGGGAGCAGTAGGTGATTCAGAAACTCCTGTGGTGGTAATGTGGAGCAATCACAAGCGATACCTTTTAAGGGGCCTTGAACCCACTAATGATGAGTGAGTGAGAGTTTCTTCATCATTACTGACCCTAACCCTAATTATCCAGGATTATCATGATAACATTTCCAGCGCCTCCCCTGGACCCACCCTCCCAGCAGAACAGGCCAACATTGCAGCCTTTGGACACAGTCCACTTTAAGTTTGTACACGGTCACAGTGCTTGCAGCAGATTTATGTAAGGGATTCTGGGTAATGGGTCTCTCTCCACGTGGCTGCAGCCCAGGACCTACTTGTAATAGTCAGTTGAGAAGCGTGCTTAAAGCCGCACTGCTTTTGGCCACATCACTCGCTGGCACACGTCTGCCAACGCTGTGTCAATTACGCAGTCATCACACCACGTTATGCTGCTGGGGCTGCATGGAAACAAGCATCTGATGGACTTAAATGACTTGAGAGGACATTTCATTGTCTTTGGGAAGTCACCCAGCTAAAAGGGGCGGAGAAACCAAGGTGATAATGTCACTCATCATTGTCATCAACCGTTTGTTATTCTCTTCATAACACTCACCACCATCACCTCATCATTATCATCACCATCATCAACATAATACTGCTCAATGTCTCCTTCATCATCATCATCCTCATCACGGTGATCCCCATAATCCAGCTCATTGTCTCCTTCATCATCATCCTCATCACCATGATTCATCACCTTTGTCATCATCACCACCATCATCATGTAACCATAATTGTGCTTATTGTCTTTTTCATCCATCATCATCCTCCTAGTGACGATCACATAACCCTATGCATTGTTTTCATGGAAGAGCCCTAGAGATCACACAACTGAGATTTTTTAGAAATATTTGCCCTTTCTCTTTTCCTTATGAACTTGCTACATTTCCTTTTATTATACTTATAAGCAAACAAAAGCAGTTGGAAACAACTAATTACCCTTAAAATTAACCCCTATCTAGGCAGCAATGAAGTGACTTTGTTTGAATAGAAATAGTTTGTTTTGGGCTGACTGGTCAGGCAGAGGATCAGAAGGAACAACGAAAGATAAAGGGCACCCTGAAGAACACCAAGACGCGGCCATGAGACGCTTGAACAGAAGAGGGACAGACAGCTTGCGTCTCGATATCCCAGGGAGCACTGTTGGTTCATTAAATAAAAAGCAGGTACCACATCACACCATCGGGTTGCTGCATCGAAGAGGCAGGGAAGTCAGTGAGATGCCCACGATCACCTTGAAGGAGCTGCAAAGTTCATCAGCAGGAACCAGGAGCCTTGCTAAAATGCCAGGGGACGTGGATGGAGGTGAGCAGATCACTGCAAGCAGGACAGCGGCCCTGGACCCTACCGAGGGCGACTGGGGTTCTACCACTGCCCCCCCAAGGGTAGTTATAGGACATGCTGAAGTGAAGGATGAGCTCCCCTACCTATTACCCACCCCAAATATGAGCATCTCAGGTTAGAATTTTTCAGGGGTTTTAATTTTCTCCAAGATCCTGATGCAGTTTTTATGGAGGTATCTGCAATCAACAATACAGACTAGAATTTTTTTTTTACAGGTATCATTTGTTTTCCGGCAACATGGATAAAATGGGATGGGCTGGAATGTTCCGGTAAGACAGCGTGTTTCCCACTGTACGCTAAGCCCGCTGATGATCCGCCGCTGTTATACCGCCTTCCCGCGGTTCAGAAGCCGCGTCCCGGCTGCTGTTTGTTGTTCTTTTTTGAATTTACATATTTTATTCTCTAATATGCCGCCATAAAACGATTTAAGCGAAAACACTTGACGTATTTTACATTGTTTAACTGCAGGCAATTCATGCTTGAAGAAACAAATTAAAATTAAACATTTATACTTCCCTAATTATTGAAGACTTATCGAAGAGGTATTTCTGACCTGAACGGGGCATGTACGCCTTTCATTACACGCTGAGAATATTCTGCTTACTACCAGCATTCTTTTTTCTCTCTCTTTTTTTTTATAAAAGTCTATTAATTCCTTCGTGTATATCCTGAGGCTTTCCCACACAAATACCCCTTAAATGAGACCAGGGCAAACGTTCCCTGAATGCTGTATTACCGCTCGGGGATGGAACTACAGCCTATAACAGCCTCGGGCAGGTGGACCTGTCACAGCATTTATGTTTGGTCATTTAAATGCTAATTTCCCTAAAACGCACAATTAACCATTTTAGCTACGTGCTGGTAAATGGTGCAAGGTGTGTAAGAAGCGGAGGCTCGCAGCCCGGTAACGGGGCCAGGTGGCAGACCCATTTGTGGGCCCTTGAGTCCTGTCACCGGGTCTGTCTTCCCGTCATGTGACTCGCCAGGATACCACTGGGCGGGAGGATGTACCCGTGGGGGGGCGAAGGACTCCACGCCGAGGCGTCATTTCACACCCCCACCGCCCGTCGAATCCCGGATCCATCAACCTCCTCACTGCTGAATGGGGTGACAATACAGAACAGACATATACCGGGCGGGGCGGGGGGGCAATTTCACAGCTGGGCGGTTCTGGACACAAGGTGGATCTGAAAGGCAGGCCACTCATGGCGCTGAGGAAGAAACGGGCCTCAGAGCCAGCGAGGCTCAGAGGCTGAAGGAGGAAACAGCCTCCATTTACAGGAACAGAGACATGGAGAGAGCAGTGAGGCACTGGGAGCCATTTTAAAGAATCTGTTTCCTCTCATGGGCACCAAGCTTTAAATGGTGCACTGGGCTCATTGCAGCGCCGATTGCCTGCTCCAGTGCAATCAGAGTGCATGCAAGCGAGCCCACTGCTAAGAGCAGATCATGTGACATGATGTGGTGGTCCGCTGGCCCGGATTTTACCAGGGCCTTTCAAGCCGGACGTATATGAATGGAAAAAGAAGAAAAAATGAACTGATCTAAATTCACAGTCTGTAGATGCCGCCACCATGTAAAAGGCAGATATCGATTAGTGATGATATTTTTTAAAATGCTATTCCAGGGACAGAGTCACATGACACGCATCGGCTCCGTGTGTGAGTCACCAGGCCCATCTGCCTGGTATATACACATTCTTCGGCCGGGTTCCGGGGTTTTCCGTCCCGACAGGGAGGCGTGTGGGACTCATTTTATTTAGTGGTTCAGTGGACACCGCCATCCAAGGTGAGCAGTGCACTTTGTTTACACGCTCTGCATTTACTCTGCCACAGTATCTCAGGTTAAGTATCCCGCTCAAGGGCGCCACGGCAGCGCCTCCTGGGAGCCGAGCCTGGGAACTGCTGGCCACAAGCCCAAACAAATTTAATCCTGTCCCAGACAGGTCACATGAAGCAGCCCTCTGCACAACAGGAAGCCAGGGAGAGAAGGGACAGAGTATGGGGGAGGGGAGGACAGGGGAGAGGATGGGGAAGAAGGGATGGGTGCAAAGAGAAGGAAAGACGAGACAGAGAGAAAAGAGAGAGAGACAGGAGGGTTAGAGAGTAAGGGAGAAAGAGAGGAACCGAGAGGAACAGGGGACAAGGAGAAGGGATGGGTGAAAGGGGACAGGGAGAAGGAGTGAAGAGACAGACAGAGAGAGAATGAGAGAGGGACAGAGAGAATGAAAGAGGGAAAGACAGAGAATGAGAGAGGGACAGAGAAAGACAGAGAGACGTGGGGATGGGGGAGAGGGCCAGAAAGCAGGAGAGAAGATGAGAGTAACAGAGAGAGGGAGAGAGGGAAAGAGCATGTGTGTGTGTGAGAGGGACAAATACAGAGAGAGAGGGAGAGAGGGACAGATACAGAGAGAGAGGGAGAGATGGACAAATACAGAGAGAGAGGGAGAGAGGGACAGATACAGAGAGAGAGAGGGACAGATACAGAGAGAGAGAGGGAGAGAGGGACAGATACAGAGAGAGGGAGAGAGGGACAGATACAGAGAGAGAGGGAGAGAGAGACGAGATGCCAGGCCAGCACAGTGCTGATTTATGCACTATAGCCATAACTCCATCTCCTGTACAGCATCAGTATTGACTGGGGGGGAGGCTGGGGGGGGGGGTGTATTGATGTATAGCAGCATCCAGCTGTCCCTGTCCCTAGTAAAGCTAATGGCATCTGCTGTGGGGGTCAGTATCAGCAGTGCCAGGGGCTGGGGGGGCTGCTAGCTGGGCGAGACACTCACAGGCCGCCTATTAGCAATTAGCGATGGCTCGCTGCCATTTAATCTGACACGGCGCTGCGTGCTTTCACGTTACTATGTTTATTTTCCCATAATTCTCTGCCTGATCTAAAGAAAGAAGACCCATACATGGGCAGATGGTTTTAAACACACAAAGTGGTCGTCTGAAGCCAAGTCGAACGGAGCAGCATGATTCCGTTGAGGTAGAGAGAGGGTCTCTCGGCATGCCGCAGCGAAGGCACCCAGCGGGCGGGCGGGGGGGGATCGCGATGACAGTTCAGCGTGGGGGGGTGAATGGATGCTTGCCGCGGGTCTGGCCTGTGTGCCGATGCCGCTCGATGGCGTTCGCGTCGCATGACTCGGCGCCGTTATCAGCGACTGGGCATCTCTCACCATCAATAGCCGTGAGCTGGGCCTGTTGGCTGCACTTAGCTACCCCTTATGCTGGGCCAAACCCAATAAAAGCAATGGACACATGGAGTCTCGATTCAGCTGATAGGATTAAATGGGGGGGGGTGTCCTTGGGCAGATCTTAGGAAAAGCCCACTCACAGAATCTCGGTCGAAGATTTCGATCTGATCCGATTCCGTCCAAGCGGGCAGACGCTGTCCAAACCATAATCCGGTTTATGGGTGACCTGACTGTTATGGCATATGATTAATCACAGAACCAGAACCGGTGTGTGGATCCGGTTGGAGGGGGGGTGTTTGCGGTACACAAAATGCAGACCTTGACACAACCGTGATCTCAAAGCCGCTTCGCTGATCCGTGAGCCGTTACGGGGGGCTCGGGTGGTCCGGCAGGCTGCACTCGCATGAGGAGTTATAATCCGTGGCATGCCGTCACCACGCCGTGCGGTGTTACACAGACATTAGTGCATTCAAAGGCACCACGCTCCATTCTCTGTTCCCGGGATCCAAAAAAGCCTTTGGCAAGAATGTGTGTTATTGTGCACGCTCTCTCTGAAAGGTAAAGTTTTAGTAACTGTGACCACCGCGCTTTGCCGGGGCACGTTGCCATGGCAATAGCTCAGCTTCGAGCACGCAGTGTGACCCCCGGTGTAAGCATGGGTTCAGGGGGGCCATGCGGTATCATTTGGGTTGAGACCACCGCAGAAGAAAGAAGCAGGATGAGAGTGGATGGGGGGGCCCTTCTGGTGACCCCCGTCCGACACTCCAGGTGTCGTGAGCAGTTCCTAGACCCTCAGTGCGGCCCGTTACAACAGACCTGGCGGCTGGATCACTAACGTCAGCTGTAAACATGGCACCCGCGCCCCTCCCCCCCCACCACTACCCGGCCTTTTATATTTACATTTCCTCATTTATACTAATTGGAAAATGAGACATCGTTTAGAGGTTGACAGGAACAGACGTGCCTCTAGTTACGCACCCCCATCTGCCACCGACAGGGGCTCCTGGCCAGAACGGCTGTGGTGTCCGGGCTTAACGATGACGGATTGGCTGAGAGCGCGGGCCCAGCCAACTGTAAGTGGTGGGTGGAGCCTGTGGAGCTTCCCCACGCAAACCCCCGGGGTTCCTTCAGATGGGATCTGCTGGACTCCGGAGCCCTGAGCGAGCAGGTGGGGGGGCATTACAGGAACACAGTGATAATCTGCACATGCAGAGTATTAAACAAAATGGCCACCCATCACGAGACCCTGAGGCACTGTGCCGGCCGGCATCGACGTCTGCGGCTATGCTTTCCGTCTGGTGCCGGTGGGTTCGCTGCAGGCTTCGTGATGAGCGGGCCTGGATCTGGGAAACCGCCTAGCAGAACCACATGTTGGCACAGCTAAAGAAACAGCCCAACACATGCCATTTACTCATTTTGTTCCTACCTTTGACACCGTAAGGTGGCATGAGATATCACCAGCCAGACCCTCTGATATGCCCCTAACATGGTACCAGTGCTTCTGACGCAGTAACAAACTCTCTGACACAATACCAGAACCTCTGACATATTAACTGAGTTTCTGACGTGGTACCAGAGCCTGTGACATGCTAGAAGAACCTCTGATGCAGTACCAGAGCAGAGACGTGATACCAGAGACGATGCGGGTGATTACATGAACTCCTCTGCCCTGATTCCCCCACGTTTATAAATAGTGAATAAACACTGGCATACACCAGCTTAAAGCTGAAACAGCTTTAGTACAGTGCAGCGTTTACATTATGTGGGTCCCAGAGACCATCATGGCTACCTACTGATGCATTGTGAGTCCCGCTAAGTCAAGGGCCAGATTCAAACCCACCCTATCGCAGTGGTGGGGCCCCAGAACAGGGACACAACTCACACCTCACCCAGGAATATTATGAGGGCGGTGTCAGAATGTCTCCCCACACTTTAATAAAGGGAGTCATGCTGTGTTCCATTTCAACTCGTAACTTTCCTGTTTCGAAATTTCAACCGTAACGCCCCCTGATGTTGGAATTCCTGCCTTGGAAAGTTAGACATATCTACACAGCCGCAAGCTCAGAATTCAAGATGGCTGCGCCCTTTATCAACAGAAGTTAAAGCTGTAGTTTTATACTGTTTATTAGCACTTATGTCTTTATTTGTGGCTCATTAAATCTGTCGTACACACAGTACTGTCCAACCGCTACCTGTGGACGTGTTGCTATGGTGTTTTTACATGCAAAATACCACCTAATGTGTTGTTATCAACTGATATTGTTAACAATGGCTAACAATTAACCGGGCTAGAATGGAGGCCTGTTTCAGAAAGCAGGATTTCTTGCTTAGTCAGAAAACTCCTTGAATTTAAGGTAGTCTGGGCTAGAAGTACGTGAACAATGACAAAGGCCATTTAATTTGGGATAAATTAAATCCGACAAGTTATCCAGCTAAGCAAGAAATCTTGCTTTTTGAAAAAGGTCCCTGGTATTGCTAAATGGCTTCCCGACCTGCTGCACTGGAACATGGTTAACTCGGGCATGACGTCATTCCCAGCTCCGCCTTCCGACCTCCAAGGTAAATGGAACGCAGCATTAGTCAGGAAGCTGAAAACAGCCTCCCCCCATAGAGACCCAAAGATGGAGACACATCTATATGCTAACAGCTCCCTCCATCCCCAACACCATGGGGTGCAGTGACCTTGCACACCATTAACACACCACTAAGAAGGACGCACACATGCCTTTGGCTATTATTTGAAAGGGACCACTCAGAGCTGAAGATTAAATTTGGTATCATGATGCTAGGCCCCACCCCTCTTCACAGCCACACCCATTCTTGTGTGAAGAACCTCCCTCTCTCTGCTCTGTCAGTGACACCCAAGGAATCATGGGAGTTGAAGTCTCACATTAATTTCCCAGTATGTCTTTTGATTACTGATGGTTCTGATTATCGCTGAACATTTCTCTAACGACACCCCAAAAAAAAGAAGTGACAACTGACTGTGAGGACTACACATAGGCTGAGAGTTTGGAACGATTCTGAGGGTGGAAGGAGGTCAAGGAGAGTTTCGGTTTTGAAGAAAAAGCCTTTGTTGTAATTTGTGCCCTGAGACACACGTAGCAACGAACAGAGAAAGCAAACATCTACTGGTACACGGGAACTCAGATTCAAGATGCACTCGAAATGCACCTCCACCGGTCAACAGCGACCATCTGCCAACACTCAAAAGGAGCTGAATAATTCATCAAACACCAAACAAAGACTCCCTACAACCCAAGATTTTAATTATTTTTTAATTTCCCCAGCCATCAATCCTTATCCCATTCACTTAAAAATGCCTGCCCGTCTTGAAAATTAATTAAACAGAATATCAAATTATTACTCTGGAAGAAAAAGAATGTAAAAGAATTTAATGGGGTTTTTATGGGGAAAAAATCCATCTTGTGTAATCGGTTTATAAATACGGCTGCGGGGGGGGACCTCTCTTCATTTTGATGATTGAAGGAGCTCACCCCAGCGGGCAGAGAGGGCGTCTGGCCATAGGCATGAGGCAGTCACGGGAATACAAAGCCTGGTTAGCGCCACCTGGAGGGACGGAGGGGTATTGCCTGCAGATACCCTTGAGGCCTTGAGAGCCATCGGCCAAGAGAGGATCTCTTGTGCCGGAGTGGACCCTCGGTGAGATGTTTTGTGAAGCGCCGTTGAATGCAGGGTGGTTTTTCAGGATTTAGGGTTTGAGGGGAAACGGGGCTTACACATCCTCTGCTAACTTAGGTTTCCTGCCCTCTGTTTTCTCTGCTTCGAACATTAACCCTCCTTTCTGCTTGATCCTCGTCATGCACTCGCTAATACCAGCTCTGGGTGGTCTGCCTTAGGGAACACTGAAAGGGGAATGATTTTTCCAGCTCTGTTTGTAGGAATCATGTGACAGGAAGGAGGCGGGATCTCTCACCCTGGACCACTAAGAATAAAGTCAGCCATCCTATCAGGGACGAGGGCTCGTGTGGCCCCAGTGCACACTGCACTGTAATTTGTTTAGGGAGGAGGGGGTTTGTTTTAGTTTGTTCAGCCCGATCTCTTACACCGTTCTCTTTTATATTAAGTTGACCTCATTCTCTCACTGGGTCAGGAGTCTGACGGGGTTAAGAGGCCCAGCGCTCTCGCTCTGCGGATGCCACGGCCGGCTGGTGGGGATTAACACACTCCCAGGTCCAGCATACACTTCCGTCAGAAGCCGTCTGGAGCGACTTGAAGCTCTGCAAGCGGACAGCGGCCCTGCTGAATGATGGGCCCCGTAATCAGAAGTAGCACGTTAATGCAGTTCCTCTGTTCCGGACATTCCTGCCAGCACCTTGCCGAAGCACATTATCGCTTGTTCATTACACCTGTCTTTTAAAGCTGATCCCGCTTCCCAGCGCAAATCCGATCCGATTCTGTGGATGTGGCTCACCTGGGAATCGGAGGAGCGCGACACCCCCGCCGTGAAGCCTGGGGGCTGATCCTTGCACAGGCACCACACACTAACTGAGGCAGCCTTGCAGCACAGGCCAAGGGCACCAGCCCAGGAAGCGGATTCCCATCAAATAATCAGAGATTTCTAGAACAACATTTATTTAGATATTTTCATGTCACTATACACACAGGCAGTTCTCGACTGAGGTAAGTGATCCATCCCATAAACCCTTGCAGAAGTCAGATTTCCCCCCAATACTATTCAGGGCACTTTATAGCAAAAATAACATAAGCCAAAAAAATATGAATTCAAGAACACTTGTTAAATAAATGAAAAGATTAAGTATATATTTACTTACAGACGTATCTGCATTTTGTGCATTAGTGGCTCTGTAAACTTCGTGAATCTTGGATATTTTTGCATAAATCTTGAACTAGGTGAGTCGGATTTATATAAGTCAAGAGCTGCCTATGTTGGTATGTATGTATATACACATACACACACACACACACACACACACACAGAGCCGTGTAATCATATCTTTTTGGGGGGCGCTCATTCATCTCTATGGGAAAAATGCTAATGCTAACTATGACAACCTTAACCCCCACCCAGCCCTAACCATAACCATAAGTAACCAAGCAAAATACGAGAGTTTTTGCATTTTTAGTTTTTTCATTGCAGTCACGGATTTTTCTAAAATAGAGTTTTAGGATCAGGAAACTGGTCCCCATATGGAAGAACTCTATTTTATAAAAAAGTAAACAAAAATACCTTTTTTTAAAAAAAGGTACAAAAAAATGGATATTTATCAAGTTGTGGGGACATTTGGTCCCCACAAGGTAAGGTATCCCTGGACCAGACACACACACACACACACACACACACACATATATACACACACACAGGTTTGTAATTATATCTTTGTGGGGACTCTCCATTAATTTCTATGTGAAAATCCCTAATCCCAACAATGGCAACCTTAACCCCTACCCAGCCCTAACCTTAACGAGACTTTTTGCATTTTTACATTTTTGATTGCATTCACAGATCTGTGTGGGGACCTGAATGATGGTCCCTACAACATCAAAATAACAGGTTTTTATCACATTGCGAAGACATTTGTTCCCCGCAACATAATATATACATGATACATGTACACACACACGCATACACACACATATATATGTACATACAGTATTTTCCTGTTTCCCTGTCAGCTTGTCGTCACATTAGCATGACATGCTAATGCTACCCAAGCAGATCAGCCCCCCCCACGCAGAGGGTCCCTAACAGTGGGGGCTTAAAAACAGATCCCCCTCCTGTGGTACTGGAGCCCAGGCCCGCATGACTCACGTGTCTGCCAGCTGACGGGAGCATCGCCCTGATAAGTACGCTTGCGAAGCTGGGCGGCAGACAACTGCTAATTAAATATGAACAAAAAGACAAGCGTCGCCTCGCGAGCATGACGGCTGTGAGCACGGGGGAGGTCACATGTCACTGCAGCGTCTGAGCGGACACATCGAGACAGATGGGCGTCGTTAGAGAGGGACCATCCCAAAGTAACCGAAAACCGACGTCGTGTCAACAAACCCCCTGCCAGTTAGCCGGTAAAGGTTACCTGTGGCCGTTCTTCAATTCGAGTGTGCGAATTTCTAGAAAGTGCTTAAATTTCATCATCTTTCCAGCACAGCTGGTAACAAGGCCGTCCACAAACAAGTCCGATCGATACTGTTCTGGGGGGTTGCGGGGTACAGAAGCAGAAGGCCGGGCCGGGAACATGAAGATCATTCGAGTGCTGACTGTCAGTTTCAGGGGGGGTGTGCGTCTCCCCAGTGAAGGCCCCTAGAAACGGTTCATTAATAGAGCAACAAAAAACCCACACAGCGCCATTAAACAGCTCGTCTGTACTTACTGGGACGTCCGTCCCCAGACGGTACAAACAGGGTGTATCTAGAGGCCAGTCAGCAAAAATAAACACATGGACAAAGGGCACCGCGCCCCCCCCCCCATTGTGAACACCTAAGGAGGACACCCCCCCTCCGGCAGTTCCACCCTACTGGGGCTTGTTAGCGCAATTAGACAAAAGTGTGGTTAATCATGGGCTGCTTATCTTTTGCAGTCCTTAAGAAGAGCAGAGTCATTTGTAAGAGATGGAGAGTGAATTGGACTGTTGTGAATAAAACCCCCCTGAAAGCAGCCATCGAGTGGGAGTTTCTGGCTCTACCTGCCATTACAGGCCTTATTTGTATGTATGGGGGCTTGAATACATCAGCGCTGCAAAGTAAAAACACACACTCACACTCTCACAGAATTTATCTGTGTGCAGCGGCACCGAATGGAAATCAGCGAAAGGGAAGCGCCCGCTTCGCCCTGAACGTCTGCGAGACGGGGCAGAGGAGTATCAGCATTTTTCCGGAATGTTCCCGCGAGCGACGCCGGAGCGCGATCCCCTCAGGTTCCCCTCTGCGAAAGTGCTGAGGGGGCAGCCGCCCTTAGATTTACTCTTGATTTGAGACAGACAAATGAATGGAAGCGAAGAGCAGCTCCTGATTTGCTTAAGCGAGGCTGACAGTCCCTTTCCGGCTCTGCGTGATGTGCACGGCTGGGGATACATTTATAATGTGACTATTAATACGCCAAGCCGGCTCCCAGAGTCCATTCTCCACTGCGGTTTTGCCAAAAAGCTTTAGAGCCCACAGGATGACGAGGCCGTGTTTCCTGGACTGCACTACGCTAACACACGTATTTTAGTGAATAAAGTTGTCTACTGTGAGAGTGAGGGCCTGCCTGGTCCACGTCCCATCAAATCAAGTCTTCATGCCAAAGTCCATCGTATTCCTGTCAGTTAATCATCACGCCGGTGCTGGATTTTAGGCGTGAACTGAAGCTGACCAATTATAGATCACCCCTATCATTAACGTGTGAGAGGTAGCAGCCGGAGTGTAACGTGCTATCAGGGTCGTCAGTTCTCATGTATCTGGGGTCTTCCTTGCAGTCTCTCACGCTCATGCAAGCAATCTTATGGCAAATCTATATTATTTCATTATAAACCTAAAATTAGCTACATCAAAGGCGCTGGGGTAGTTTGCAAACCCTACAGACTATTTACAAGGTAATAAAACTGTTACATACATGTAAATGCCTGTGCATGTGTGTGCAGACTTCTCTCCGATTGAAAAACTCATTCCAGCCAGCTGACCAAAGTTGGCAACCCTGTTTCTGTGTGATTAGATTGAAATGGCTTCGCAAAACAGTATGACGGAAATCGTGGGCACAGGCCAGGGTTTACCAAACTGTCAGTTCTGCAATGATAAGCTGCAGGCCACGCCCCCATCTGAGCACCTGCCAGGACTCCATCTGTGGGACAGGAAACACGACTATTGCTATGCTGCTTTTATGCAAAGTGTCCAGCACGATATGTGGTTTCAGCCCATTTTCACAGTTGAGAAGTGGGTTGGGCCTTTCCGGGGGTACACCGACGGGGTCCCACCTGGGAAGTGGGTTGGGCCTTTCTGGGGGTATACTAACGGGGTCCCGCCTAGGATGACCTGCTGAGTCTCAGTCACAGGCCAGGACTTAAATATTAAGCCTTGCACGAGCCCTCTACTCTGCTCCAGTTCAGTCCTGTTCCAGTTCTGCTCCTGTCTGGCTTAGTCAGCCGATCACTCCCATACAGCTTTTCTGTGGTTCTGCATGACTACAGAGTTTCGGGTTTGTTATGGGTCAGCCTGCACCGGCACCCGAAGACAGGAACTCTGCTTCACCTGAGCGATCCGACATGTCTTCAGCGGTTCTGCCGAGGAGCACAGACTGGTAGACGACCAGGCTGTGATGACGAAGGTGTCTGAGACATTCCAGGGAAATACAATGGTCCAACATAATTGCCACTAGTGAGGTATAAATGACTAGACAGACAGACAGACAGACAGACAGATAGATAGATAGATATGACGTCTATGTCACCCAGAATTGTATTAAACCTCAGGGAAACAACCAGTCTGCAAGACCACACGGATGATAAAGATGATCAGCTCATGGGAACAGTTCATGAATCTCACTTCTGGCCTTTCCAGTACATATGGTCTGTTTACTTCAAACAAGGGCCAGTTTATTGACTTGTGTGAAGATGAATTTATTTGTGTAAATATTTTCCTGGCCTGAAAGAGCCTTTCAGCATTAGCGCATGTTCAGCATACATCATCCTCATTAAAAGACCTCAGATCCAGCCACGGAAACAGCGATAGCATCACGGCTAACTGGCTCCACGTCACATGCATAAATAAGCTACCACATCCTTATCCTGGGCATAAATTTTCATAAAGTGGACATTTAAAGTCTTTCAGTTAAAAAGTGAGGATAACGGCAGGCGTTTGAACGTGATGGTCCCACACTGTGGATGCTGTGTAATTTTACACTATGACGAGACTTGACTTGGCTTGACTTACACTTGTCGGGAAAAAATCCCTGAAACATCCTGGGACTTAGATAATGCGGGAGAACCCTGAACTTAATGGGAAACATGTCTGATGAACTGCAGAAGTGCTGAATTTATAAAGTACATAAAATCGAATTTATTCAGGCTCTTGTAGAAACAACTGGATTTTTATTACCGGAATTGGAATTTAAGAAATATATAAAAATCAATGTCCGACAATAAATGTTGCTGAGTATGGACATAACACAATTACGAGCGGCGTTACAGCCTCGAATAGCGAAGGCAGGTTGAGTCATTCTGCTCAATATCGCAGGCATCACCCCCACAGCTCTAATAAGCTCTATCCTGGACATTGCAGGACTCATCGCCCACCACTTATCTTCCTGTTCGGGGTTATGGCGTTTACTGGCATTCAAAGCATCCAGAAGGTATAGTCAAACCTTAACACTAATTTAAACATTTGTAGTTGAGAGCCCTAATGTATTAATAGGTATCTTAATGTATTAATAGCCATCTTTTTCTCTCCAAGAAATATTCGTCAATGGTAAGATTTATTGTTATGGTTGAAGGAGCTTCACAGGCCATGGCGACGGTGCTGAGAGCTTCACCAAGAATTGAGGACAGATGTTTCTACCCAAAACAGAGACCTTCTGCAATATTCCCCTGGCTGTGGATAACCTGCAAACGCGGTAGGTCGCTTTTTCAGAGATAGACGTCTCCAAATGCACTAGAGTCTGGTGTCTCTCTAGAGCATGCAAGCTGACTCTAGACCACCTTTGTCTTTTTACTGCAGAAAGTTCTGACCCAACATTTTCTGCTGAAGTTCACTATTGAGCAGAAACACAAACCTTTGCTTGTCTAACATGGGTAGGTCAGTACAGGTGGAAACAAATAATAATACTTTGCAACATCTTATATATGGAATAATATTATTTGCTTTTGTTCACAGACATACACATTCGATTGCTTGTGTAGTGAAATATATCATTGGAACAATTCAAATAATATATCTTGATTAAGGGTTCAATGTCTGGGCCCCTCCTTGAGCCTGGGACCAATAAGCTCAGGTCTACATTCTTAACCAGCACACTACCTACTCTTGGACACCAGCTAAATTAGAATAATGGCAGATCAGAAACTGCGCAATGCCTTTGAATGCACAGAAGGCAGTCTGCAGGTATATATGAAATAATGCTTTATTTGTTTTCACGTATCCCACCTTACTTTACACCCATATTTATGAGGTGAGAGCAAAGATCGGGCTCTGAGTCTCAATTACCCCTGGAGCATTTTTTGGGGGCTTCGAGACGTTGCTTGAGGGCCCAATGGGAATGTGACTATTAACGAAGCATGGGATTCAAACTGTCCACCTTCCAATCAAAAGCACGAAGGCTAAACCACTGAGCCATACACCCATGCATATGTATTAATATATACATATATGAATATATACTATGTACATGTACACTGCCCTATAAAGGCAACTACACTGACACCGAAACTGAGAAAAAGGGTGTTCTGCTTAGGCTTTAGTGCGGATTTTGTAGTTACTGTAATTTTCACACAGTTTTCTTCAAAACGAAGTATTGCGGAACTAAAATATTTAAAACAGAGATAAAGTGTAGGAGCATAGGAGACCCGATTTCGATCATAAGTCAGTTTTGATAAAATATGCAGTTACTGTGTTTTGCCTTTGTAGGGCAGTATTGCAGATTTAACTGGTAACTGGCACTCATTTTATTTTAAATGATATTCTAAATGGCTTTGTAATTACATTGTAAATTACATTCAGGAGAAGCAGTGCAGGATGGGCTGGCAGCTGCACTGGGTCGTTTGCTAACCTCGATCCCCATTTAGGACTGTGCCCTTTCTAATTACCACTACAGTCCTCCATACTCCTCTTGGGGATTTAATCAGTCATCATTCCATTGTAGCAGTCCTCAGACATATACAGGATCACGGCTAATTAACATGTGTGTGTTTTCTTAACGTGTCGCCAATGTCCCTTTGGAGACATGTCCCACGGGAGGTGCCCAGGCCAGCGTGGCAGCGTGGCCGCGACACCCCTACGGGCCCCCGTCAGCAAGAGGCAGCAGGGGGCCATATCCCCAGAGGCTTGGGTTCATGGACTGTCCGCCGGTAATGGCCGTCCCAGCTGGCAGCATGGATCTCGACAGGGGCATCTCCATGCCAACTGCCTCACACCCCCCCACCCCCCACACAATCTGCTCAGTTGCAGACCTGGAGCGTCATTTTTGTGCTGACGTAACGAAAGTGTCACTCTACCCCGGGGGGGGCCCCGCGCCCCGCCCGCGCCCCGCCGCGGGGGGGGGGGGGGGGGGGGGGGGGGGGCCGGCCGAGGGGCGCGGGGGGGGGGGGGGGGGGGAGGGTTG
>JAODKC010000002.1:28123259-28140214 GCA_026777985.1 Mormyrops attenuatus
GCTGGGTGGGTGTCACGCACACCCTAACACTTTGTGACTTGTGTTTTGAAGAGCCCGCCCGGTAATGGGGCGGCACGCCCGGGTGTGGGGGGGGGGGGGGAGATGTCAGAGCGGGATCCAGCCCTGAGCCTAGAACACACACATGCACACATACACACAGAGGAATCCATCCCAGACAGAGAGATCCGGCCAGAGATCATGTGGGTCAGTGCTGTGATCTGTGAGCTTTCCCTGATTGGCTGGAGCTCAGCCTCTGTAAGATCCCACCTGAAAACCCCACATCCAGCCCAGTGATCCCGTGACCCCATAAACATGGAGGAACTGGGGGAAGCACGTCCCCCCCCCCAGGCTCTTTATTGACCCACAAACAAAAACGAAACTGCTGATTTGTGGTCTTGATTTTTTGATTCTCTGAGTGAGTGACACAGTGCAGAGAGACCGACGTGATCAATGGAAAGACGACGGCACCAGGCTCGCTATCTGCCTCCCTCCCCACCCCTTGGTCTGCCGAATCCAAACAAACAGCATCAGCAAAAACACAAGAAGAGCACCGAGTGCAGAATGACCTCGTGGCGGGCCAGCTCTCACGGCGGGCTGGTACCCTGCCCTGGCGTGACACTGTCAGGGGGAGTAGAGCGCTTGAGTGATTGAAGCCAAGATCGAAATGGACCGGCCAAAGTTACAGCTCCTCCTTGTGGATGGATTTGTCAGGAAGGATTGAGCCGCAGCTGACGGAGGGTGCCGTGACAGTACCCTCACCCGCTCTGTGCGGCCTGTTCCCGTGTTCTCCTCACTCGTTCACTGTTTGGACCCACCGACAGTCTCGCTCAAACTGGGGCAGCGCTGCGGCTTCGCGGTAAAAATAAACATCGGGCGAACAGCATCCAGAAAGCTCCTCAGTCACTACCCATCCCACAAGGACATTTATGGGATATTAAATACGAAGACGAGCTGATGAGGCCCTGTCACTCTGAAACATTATGCTGATATAAGCTCCCAGTAAAGAATCACTGCTGTAAATGTCGCTTATTGGTTTAGCACCTGAGATGCTAATTTCATGGCATTTATATCTAAGCTGAAAGGGGAGCGACAGAAAGGAAGAGAAGGCCAGTGAACGGGGTCATTGTTGTCTGCGGCAGGGGCATATCCCTGGGAGGGGGGCAGGCCCGGGGGTGGACCACGCCAAAGCTGCTGTCTCTGCTGTGGTAGGAGGGCGCTATTTGTAAAACAAAATGGCAGGGGGCCACCACCGCAACTACCACCCTCTCCATGTCTCTGTATCCTGGATCCCACCTTACCGTCTGCGAGTCGCGAATGTAAACATCAGCGGGAGAAGAGAGCGCGATAGCCAGGAGCTTGTTGGTTCCAGAAGGTTGTAGGTTCAAATCCACAGTGTCTGCTGGTCTGCTGTCACTAAAACTGGGTGGGGGGGGATTTAAAGACTCTAAGCTGTTTGAGTCTATTTGATAAAAGACTGTGCAGGGAAATTTAATTTCTAGGGTAGGTTAAATCATGTCTGGACCGATAGCAAGAACCTCGCAGACAGCGTGTGTGTGTGTGGGTGTGTGTGTGTGTGTGTGTACGGTGGGGGCTCAGGTCCCACACCCTTTGCCCCATGCTCATCTTCCCCCCATAAATTTCCATGCACCTCCAATCCCTGCATTTCCTGTGACCCCCCCCCCCCCATAAATTTCCATGCATCTTCAATCCCTGCATTTCCTGGCTGGGGGAAGGCGTGACATTCCACGAAACACACAGAGGAATGTGCTTCTAAATCCAGGACATTCCTGATGGCTTCTCAGGGGTGGCAGGCGTGCCCTACACTCTTCAGATCCGGGGGGGGCGTTACCATGCACACACATCACCGTGGTAACCCTGCAGTTAGGGTTAAATCTGTTCACCTTTAATTGAGCATCACCGAGCTGTATGAGCACACAGAGCATGACGCAGTGGCGGCGTCATCAATACGATGCTCCTTGGTTAGAACCAACGGGGAGCATGGTGGTGCCGTGACGTTCCCCGCTGGCAGGATGACAGGCCACTGTTTTAGTGATCCGGCACATCCTTCGCTATTTCAGGTATGGAGAAGCAGCGTAACGTCCTGTTTTAGTCATTATACCAAGACACAGGGGTCACTGTGAACGATCCAGGGAACGTTCACCACAAACGTCACCCGGGAATATGGGCCACAGTTATTTTTACTGTGGTTTATTACGACATCAACCATGATGGTGAAACAGTGACCAGCAGGTGGTGTAGCGATTAAAGATGTGCACTTGTGACCGATGGGTGAGGGGTTACAGGTCACACGATGTGCATTTTGATTGCCTCAGGTCACCCTCACCTCCCCGGTCAGGACTCACTGATTGCCAAACTCCATCACATCATGGGCTGCTTTACTGAGGGATGCAAAAACCAGAGCAGACCCCATGACGACATAGCGAGAACAAAGTCCACACACCAAGCCATGGCAGGGACTTCAACCTTGCTCCCCGAAGTATAAAGTGAAAGCACTAACCACTGTGCTACTCCGAGGCTGACTAACTAATGGTTAATTTTGGCTACTCATAACTCACATAGAACTCATGCGTACAAAGTAACCATAAGTGTGATTAAAGTACCCCTCCGTGACGGGGAGAGTTACCTTGCACTAGATAAAACAACTGCAGCGCATTACGTGTCGTCCGGTTCCTTTACTTCATCTCATGGTGATCCTGTCTGTTTTTTTTTTCTCCCTTGGGGAGTCTTAATGAGAGGGGGAGGGCAACGATCCCTTCGATTATTTCATACCCAGTTTAAGTCCAGGGGACACAGAATGGCTCATATATATATGAGGGTGCTGATCCCACCCCTCACTCTGCTGTACTCCCGGTTTTTTTGGGGGGTGGGATGCCTCCACAGGACAGGAATGATCTCACCAACTAGAAATTTAAAGATAATCTGGGATAAGATGGATAACTGAAGATGGTATTACAGAGGAGGGTGCATGCAGGTATGTATCGTTAAAACAGGCACATTTGCAGCCTGATAAGCTTTATGAGTTATTTAGGGATAGCAGATGTTGAACAAGCTCATTAATGGCAACCAATAAAAGTGAAAAATGCAAAATGAGAGTGAAAGTCCCGGCTCTGGGAGACCTTTGCTGCTGGAGGCGAATGTTCACCTGCATCTGTTAGACATCCCAGCGTCTAAGAGCACGGGCTGATTGACACCCGCCAGGAAATGCTTATTAACGCTTTAGGTCTGTAAACACACATCCTCCTGCTGACCACATGGTCCACATCACGGCTCCACCTGCAGGAACGTGGTGGCGGTCCTCCTCCCCACCTGCTGACCGTCCAACCTCCTCGGCCAGCCGTTGTCTTCCAACAGCAGTAGATCTGGTCCTCAGATGCTTGGCATGCCTCTTGGTGGCGCTGTGGCTAGCTGTGTCGTTTTCTGCTGGTGCCCGGGGAGGAGTAAGGCCTGCCGGCCACATTCAAGGACAGAGCATCTGAATGTAGACCACGAATGCCACCCCCTCACCTCCTGACTGCGGTCACACAGGAATGTGGGCTTTCATGCTGATAAACACAACTGATGGGGAAGCACAGTGACCCTGGGGTACGCTGTACCTTCTGGGCAGCAGGTGGCACTGTAACAGAGGGTCAGCAGTATTTGCGCCATCTTATGCTCACCCCCTCTATCCACAGAAGAAAACATCTCCAGCGATATGGGAGGGTTCCCACCTACAAAGCTTATGGAGAGGCTGCTGAGGACAGCCCCCATTTGGCGGGAACAGGACGTGGGCACCAGCTGCTTCACTGATGCCGGTAGCGATTCTCTTCCGGGGCGATGGCCACCTAATGGAATCGGGGAGCATACCATACCAAGTATGTCTGGCTCTCTCTGTACCTCTCTGCCTTTGCTAAGGTCACATGCTAATGTCAGCCACTGGGGGCCGCCGCTGTCTGCTCAAGCAGAGGAGATTTTTAAACGCTTTCGTCTTGTTCACGTTCTGCTTCGGTGGAAGCGGGGGTGGGGGGGGAGCAGCGGATGCCGACGGCCGTGACTTTCCGGGATAAGACACGAAACCATGAGGAGCGCTCTCACATCTTCCTGCCAGATCCATGGACATGCCGCTAATTAGCTATCAGCTCTGAGTGCTTCATTAAAACCAGCGTCCCGAGCTTAAGTCAGCGCCGGTGTGACCCCTAAACGACCCTACATCAGTTCTCCCCCTAATGATCGCCAACGATCACGTCTCTCTGAAAGAAACATAGTTGTAGCACTAACACACAGTCATATAAAATGTACGAAACTTGAGGATTTTAAAAAAAGGAGCAAAATCAGGCAGCACTTGAGACGCCCATGCAGCTGGCCTTCTCAGGTGATCCTGGGCTAAACGGTCGCATGGTGTGTCCAGGGCAGGTGCACTTTGATGGGCTCAACACTAAAACACATTAAACCGCTTTAAAACATTTATGGGTGAAAAATATCTGGACATTCTTGCTGCTTCGGAACGTATCCAATCAATTTCGGGAGCGAGGTTTCCACAGAGAAAACCCTTAGCAACCATCGGGTTCGCTGCACTCGTGTTGGTGGAGGGCGAGACAGCCTGACAGCGCAACGCCGCAGTGTGGACGGACGTGTTTATGCACATTTTCTAAATAAAAACTTTAATCACTGAGACGAGGATGAGGAGGAAGGAGTGTGTGGACACCTCTGGGTGTGCGTGGGGGCGCGGTGCAGCAACACGCTTGCCGGTGTGTGTGTTTTACTATGAATGCAGCAGGGTGTCCTCCCAGCTTCGTCGCTGCACACTGCCTCCCTCCGTAATGAGCGCATTCGCTGGTGAGGTGTCCAGCCTCACGGTGAGCGCTCACGCAGTCGGGCTCCTTGCTAACGGGCGCCGTGTTGTGTTGCCGTGTTTGTGTGTGTTTGTCGTACGCCGTGTCAGCTTATCAATGTGTGTTTGTGTGTCTGCGTGTGTGGGAATCTCCCCTCAGGACTGGTACGGGCTGCTTCAGCATCTCCCGCTCCTCATCCAGCTGGAGGTCTTGATCTGTTTATTTGCTGAAGTCCCGTTAGAGATCATTAATCATGCGAGAGTGAGAGTCGGTGTGTGGTCTCCATGGAGAGACTCGAGTGCATGAATGCGTGTGACAGACAGAGTGTGTGCAGTGTGTGCCAGAGTGTATACCTGCATGCACTTATGGGTCCTGAATGTGAGAGGGAGTGTGCGTGTATCTGTGAAACCTCGATTCATGTGTGTGTCTGTGTCACCTGAATACATGTGTTTATTATACCTGCATACATCTGTGTGTCTGTGACACCTGCATGTATGTGTCTGCTATACCTGCATGGATGTGTGTGTGACTGTGATACCTGCATGCATGTCTGTTATACTTGCATGCATATGTGTCCGTGATACCTGCATGCATGTTATATCTGCATGCATGTGTGTGTCTGTGATACCTGCATGCATGTATGTTATACCTGCATTGTGTGTGTCTGTGATGCCTGCATGCAGGTGTGCATCTGTTATACCTGCATGCATGTGTGTTATATCTGCATGCATGTGTGTATCTGATACCTGCATGTATTTGTGTGTCTATGATACTTGCATGCATGTGTGAAGGACTGTGCGCACGTGTATATGTCTTTGGTACCTGCATGCATTTGTTTGTGTATCTGTAATATCTGCATGCATATGTCTGTGATACCTGCATGCACCTGTGTATCTGTTAAACCTACACACTTGCGTGTGCCTGTGTGCCATCTCCATGTACGCCTGTGTGTCCGTGACTCAGTTACATTGCAGGTGGGAAGATACAGTGAGCCGCTGTTTTTTTTACACACGTCAAAACTCTGTTTGTGCTGATCCAGCCCCCCCTGCCCCCCCTTCCCGCCCCCTCTTCTCTTGACAACAAGAGGACAACGGCTGCCTCTCACTTTCTGCGGGAGGAGAGCACTTTGCATTAATGAAGTGACCTGCCTGGTGCGCAGGGTGGGGGTCCTTGGCGGGGAGGGGGCCCACAGCGGGCTGTTTAACAGGTCGCTGTCAGCTGGAGACCTGTGGATAATCACGTTAAATCAAAACGCGGGCTCCCCGAATGGCCCCCGCATAGCATGTGAATATTGATTCTTTTCTTACTAATAAGCTCTGCAGCTCAGCACTGTAACCAGGTGGAAGGTCCCAGGGACGCGGGTCCCAGCAGCACACGGGCATCTGGTGTGGAGGCACAGGCACTCAGAAAACACACGGCGTTGGCACCCCCCACGTCCCACCGCCGCTCATTATGCTGTTAAATCTGCTCCAGAGTCATTTTGAAGGACCTTACTGATGTGTTCAAAGGTTCCACACATCTCCTTATCCCCCCCCCCGGACAGCGGAGATGTATCCAAGGGTGCCTCATAACGTAAATGGAAGACCAATAAAACTAGCAGACTTTCAGAGTCTTACACTCCTAACAACGCGCTGCGACAAACACGGCACACCCTACCTAACCCCTGCGACGTCTTTGACGTTCTGCGAATGGAGCCGATGAGTGGGTCGAGCAACGGAGGTGTTAGGGACATGCCCTCAGTGTGGGGGGGGCAATATCAGACCCCCTTCGTCACTGTGAAACTTGCGGAGTATCTCCGTGTGAGACGGGAGGAGCCACAGCAGCCCGGCTAACGAAGGAGGCCTGCGGGACATCCAATTGGAATGACCTGAAGAAGCCACCTGGACCCCTCAAGCAAAACCTGGCAGGCCGGACTTTCTTCTCTGCCAGCCCCTTTCCAGGAACACACGGGTCCCACACAGCATCCAGATGATTTAATTAAACGCCCCCGACTCGAGGCCTGAAACACACGTCTCCCCAAACGGCATTCAGTGAAAGACAAAAAGTAACACATAGTTATTGAGCGCACTAATAGTATTCCCTATCTGCACAAAAAGGAGTCATTACATCCTTACAGCTTCCTTATTGCCATGGCTGGCAAGTACATATCTCTAATCAAAATGTAGGCAGGCTTGTCAGAGGGTTTATTAGCTTTTAGTGGTGGACACAAGCCCACTTCCCCTAAATTGCATTTCTTTAGAGAAACAAAGTGCCGTCGACCCACTATCCAGCCCTGGCTTCCAGGCCCAGACGCAGCCTACAGATCGCTGTCAAAACCTTAAAAAATGTAGAACGGAAGAGGAGTTGGAGCAAAGCGCCGTTTCCCTCGCATGATGCCTAGGGCTGTGTTCTCATAAATCTATATTTCACAGCTCGGGATTTTTCAATGCTCACATTAATTACTTTTCAATTACAGGAGATCAAACTACACATTCATTTTATGCTCGAACAATCCAATGATTTAGGAAAAAATAAGTAGGACATACATATTTTGTGAAGCTATACGTATTTCATTTTATACTTCCAGGATAAGCGAACATGCAAAAAACCCCAACAAGCAAGCAAATGGCTCACATCTATCCCGTCGTTCTGAAAATTGGCTATCTATCTATCTATCTATCTATCTATCTATCTATCTATCTATCTATCTGTCCGTCCGTCCGTCCGTCCGTCCATCTATCTATCTGTCTGTCTGTCTGTCTGTCTGTCTGTCTGTCTATCTATCTATCTATCTATCTGTCTGTCTGTCTGTCATTCAACTCCCCTGGGCATTTTTCCGCATGCTGAGAGAGATGGGCAGGCAAACCAGGGACAGCATGTGTGACGGTGAGGGGGGGTATCCCTGTTGATCCACCTTCTAATACTAGTAAGACATCCATTATCATTTCCACCGTAACTATACAAAGCGGTGGTTTTATCTGTTTACCCATTGGCCCCAGATCCTGACCAGGTTAATTGGTTATAAGATGGATAGATGGATGGATAGATGGATGGATGGATGGTTAGAGCAGGAATGCTTTATTGAGAGGGTCTGCCCCCAGGATATACGCACAGTCCCACAGCCATCGTGATATTGCGTGCCTTTGGGTCACTGCAAGTTCAGCGCCATGCAGCAGGAGGGCACGGCCTCCCTCTTATCCTTTGACATAGACTGCCTTGTGGCATAAAAATCCCATCAGGCTGTTAGGTTGGGGATGGGGTCTCATGTCTGGGGTTAGGGGATACCTCGGCTTGTCACTGCAAAAGGCCTAGCCCGGTCCCACTACCTCCACACCGTGTCACATCATTGGGATGAAGGCCAATGGGGGTGGGGCATACAGAGGGTGGAGCCAAGGATGCAAAGCTGACCAATCAGCATAGGAGTAGGAAGGCGTGTGTGAGTCTGGCGAGGTTGACATCGTGTTCAGATGCTATCAGATCGGAGACTACCCCAGGCAGACTCCAAGGAGGATAGACAGGTACTCTGCATGGTGTAGGCCCAGGGGTGGGCAATCTTATCCAGAAAGGGCCGATGTGTATGCAGGTTTTCGCTGCAACTCCCTAATTAGGTCACTAATTAGAGGACTGATTGGCTGAAGAGTCCTCACACCTGGGTTTGAACAGCTGACCTGAAGGTTATCCCAAAAACCTGCATACACACCCGCCCTTTGCGGATAAGATTGCCCACCCCTGGTGTAGGCCCTTGCAGAATCCAGGTCTGGACAGCATTATTATGGCCAACATCATCATCATCACCATCATCATGACCACCATCATATGCAGGCAAACTGATTGGGTAGCCCTGTCCCAATCGATGAAGCACATGGGGGTCCAATTTAAGAACCGTCAAGGCCTCAGGGTACCTCAATCCCATGATAAGGTGAATGCAAAAAACACAGAGGAAGGTTGAGGTGTCTCCAGACCTGGGCAACAGGGGGCGAGGTGGTTAAGGCCCCTGTTGCTTGTTGGCATCCTAGGAATGGCCCCACTGTAGAATCCCACTCTTTTGGGTAGAAATAGCTGCAGGTGAAGGTAGCAATGAAGCTACATCATCATCATCATCATATGAAGAAAATTCATACAGAATAACTAGGTACAAAGTTCTCTTAAATGATCCGCTCCCCCGTGATGTAAATATCTCAGTGACGTTAAAGGACAGCATGTGTTCTCGGCACTGAGCATGCCGGCAGGGTCTGCCTCTCTGCATCGGAGACACCGAAAAGGACGGTTTTATTTACACGCCCAGCTGCCCATTATAGCAGGGACTCTGTGTCTGAATCACTTCCTGAAAGCACAGGAAGGATGCTACAGTGGAAGCTTCCGGCAAGCATGCATGAAATGCTCACTGCATTAGACTTTGCACCGTTTAGCACTTTAAACTCCGTAACTTTTATCATTTGTCCCACAAGGATTAGCTCACAGACCTTGTGACTGTTTTCATCTTCAACATGGCGATCCCCATGGTAACCCAAAGCATCAATGGCTCACATATTGTTTGTTAATTAAGGCTTCTAACAAACAGTCATTTATAAAGCTGTTATTTTTGAGGCAGGTAAATGACCTTCCTGGGGGCTGTAAGCAGGCTGTGAAGATAAACTGTTGATATTTTCACGCTCTGTTGCTTGTTGTCCGTGTCTGTTGTCGAAAAATGTTTCCCCTGAAGCCAGGAAGGGCGCCCCCTACAGGCTGAGGGACACAATCTATGCTCTCAGTTGGGAATCGACATGGGCCGCCCTTGTAGTGTCTCACCTGACCTGCTTCAGGGGGGCCACAAATAAAGACTAGATACGATTGGGGACAAACCGCTGCGGGTTCGAGGCAACCCGGCTCAGAGTTTGGTCGCTTGTGGCAGGATGACGCTGGCCACCCCTAATACCACCCTGACACCTTTTTCCTGGAGATAGGGGGTGAGGCACATTAGTCCTTTCGGCACAGCGATGGCAGTCGGAGCCGTCAGAGCGGCATCGCACAGGGGAGCAGAGCGAAACACTTTGGGATTATTTTCTCGATTTGATTTTTTAGCAAGTGAGTCTGCTTTCCCCCGAGATCGATGAAACCTTCTGTCCAGCAACAAGACCTCACGCCTGCGGCAAGAACATTTAAAAGTTTCCACAAGCACCGCGTTTTAATGACGCTGGAGAGACGTGCCGCAGATGGGGGGCGACCTTGAGCCACGGTGACCAGGGAGACTGACGCGGCTTCGACACGGGGGGCGGGTCCACAAAGTAGTGCCGTAACACAGTTTGAACCTGTCAGACCCCAAAGTCCTAAACATCATGCTGATGCATAGGTGCGTCAACAACACCCCCTGCAACACGAGGCTGGGGAGGGGGGCAGGAGGGACAAACGGAGAGGCAGGAAATCTGGGACATGGGGACCACAGTATGACAAAGGAGGGAAAAATGACAGATGACACTCGACACATGGGAGGGGGGGAGGGGGTGTTAATAAGAGAAAGCTGAGCATAACCAGCAGGCTGGAGTCCTATGCCTTTGACCACTATGCCTCCAGCAGGCATAGAATCATCCTGCAGTTTGTGAGACCAGGATGGGGGAAGGGGGTGTTTCTGCATAGGAGGGAAAAAAAGGAGAACGTCAGGATTTTGGAAAAGATGCCCCCCCCGCCCCAAACACCACAGCTCTGGGAAACGTGTAAAGGCCGCCCTCTGCAATCTTCACCTCCTCTGAGCAGGGCTCATTAAATCCATCGAAATTCCTATTGTCAGGAAAAGAGTGCATTGCCGCGATTTCCCTGCCCATCTTGCTGGGTCCCTGGGAGCTAGGAGCACGTATCCTAATGGCCTGATTGTTGTCCTCTTCCGTGAAAATTACAGATCCCGCCAACCGGCTAAACGAACACAAGCGATCAAAACAGTGCGGCATAATATCAGAGCTGCGACATCAGGCCTGATTAAAGGCTGCTGCGGGGACCTGCCGAATCCCACGCACCAGAAGAGCGCGAGAGGGATGAAGGAGGAGAGAGAAAACGGGGGAAGAGAGAGAGAGAAAACAAAAAAATGTAGCTTGTAATTGAAAAAGCCAATGACTGCCTTCAGCTAATCCTACAGAGGGCCAACGACAGGCTTGTTTTGCAGTAATTATTACAGCAAACACTTGTAGAGGAATATTAGCTTGTTGTACAGAGGCGCGTTCGGGAACGCGGCGGCGGAAACAGCGTGGGCCCAACACCTGGGCCTCATTAATATGTATGACAACCTGCTCGCATGATAAACAATAGGATTCTTGTAAACCGTTTAATATAAAGGCTGTCACATGGCGACGTAAACTATCTAATTCACACTGAGTTTTTAATTTAGGCCGGGACAGGAGTTTGGCGCACAGTCAAGATGACCCAGCAGCGTGTACCACAGGAAGGGCAGGGGAGAGGGGGGGAAGGGTCTGGGTTATCAATAAGGAGGGTGTGATGCCAAGGGAGTGGGTGTGGCTCTGCTAGCTGACAGGAAAGGGTGCGGGGGGGCACAGTCGGTGTCCCCCTCCCCCGGATGTCTCCAAGCTCATCTTCTGCAGGACAGAGCGGGAGGGGTGAACTCAGCAGCGTGACGCTCAGAGGAGCGGATAAGCAGGAGAGAGTCTCGGCTGAATGAAGCAGCCAACTGCCGCCGTGATTCCTTCATGGTCGGAGTCTTATCAGATTGGACGATGCCTCGCCTGCCTGCAGGACTGCAGAACACCAAAGCAGCACGAAAACCCACATGCCGCAGGTCCAGAAATGCTGTGGGCAGCTCCCGACTCTCCCTCTCCCAGGCGGATGCGGCGACAGGCATGGTGACTATTCACACCGCCGAAACACTCACACCCGGATCATGCTGTGGTCGACGGTCGAGAAAAGCGGGAAGAACAGAGCCATTGTCCTGGGAGACGATCCGGAAAAGTCCATCCCGGCGTTCCAAGACATCTTTACCTATTTTTGAGAAAACTAGGGCAAGTGTGAGGTGTGAGAGGACAGGGCTGGGGCTTAAATCACAGCAGGACCACAGCGCGGCCACTGTGGAGATTAAAATCAATTCCTGTTGTTCGCCAGGTTCGGTTAAATGAAGCACATTTTTAAACTTCAGCGTATAAATGGGTTTCTAGGAGCCGAGATGTGCCGGCCATTTCCAGCTTCTTCTACTGCCATCTAGTGGCGCCTAAAGTACCAAGTCGTGGCCCCAAAGGAGAAGCTGTCATTTGTTTCGATAACACCTAGACAGCCGTGCAGACTAGGCTGAAACAGACCGCCTCCTCAACCTTACCGTGCTCAGCGTGCTCAGCATGTTCAGGTCAGCCAGTCCGGATATTTCGCTCGATGAAGATGAAACCCATTCTACAGTCATTGAGAGCCAGCATCATCGTTTAAAATGACACCCCCGGCATGGCATTTCGACCGTCTGGGCATGTCTGGGATGGTCAGTACGTGGGACGAATGACCCAGTTTCCCATTGTATTTTTCAGAGTCTACATATCGGAGCAGAAGGACTGTAAGATTCTCAGTTAAAGATGCCTGCAATTATGCCCCACTCAGGGAGTGTTAGGGGCCCAAATCAATAAGTTACTTCATAGCCCACCACTGCTGAGCCCATCCCACCCCTTCCAGATGTTTCAAAAAGTAATTAAATAGCTAATCAGTTCAGTCAGAAGATCGTAGCCACCAGGTTAGCAGAACACACTGCTTTAACATCTCTTAAATAAGGTACACATTTATTTAATATCTAGCTTAAAGACCAACAGGGGGGCTCAAAACTTGAGGGGCACCATGAAAATGCCTGGTTTGAGTGGAGGTAAACATCACCACCGGCCTTACTGTTCCTCACATCCTAGATACATTATAAATACAGGCACCTGCAATACAGGTCTGGAAAGAAAATATTCACTGTTGCCACCAATCTGAAGGCCAGTCCTATGGAGGTCAGGATGGGGTCTCGCCCTGTCCAGCTCAAAGACAGCCCTGTGCAGATCAGAATGGGGTCTCGCCCTGTCCAGCTCAAAGACAGCCCTGTGCAGATCAGGATGGGGTCTCGCCCTGTCCAGATCAAAGACAGCCCTGTGCAGATCAGGAAGGGGTCTCGCCCTGTCCAGCTCAAAGACAGCCCTGTGGAGATCAGGATGGGGTCTCGCCCTGTCCAGCTCAAAGACAGCCCTGTGCAGATCAGGATGGGGTCTCACCCTGTCCAGATCAAATACAGCCCTGTGGAGATCAGGATGGGGTCTCGCCCTGTCCAGCTCACCCTGTGCAGATCAGGATGGGGTCTCGCCCTGTCCAGATCAAAGACAGCCCTGTGGAGATCAGGATGGGGTCTCACCCTGTCCAGCTCAAAGACAGCCCTGTGGAGATCAGGATGGGGTCTCGCCCTATCCAGATCAAAGACAGCCCTGTGCGGATCAGGAAGGGGTCTCGCCCTGTCCAGCTCAAAGACAGCCCTGTGCAGATCAGGATGGGGCCTCGCCCTGTCCAGATCAAAGACAGCCCTGTGCAGATCAGGATGGGGTCTCGCCCTATCCAGATCAAAGACAGCCCTGTGCAGATCAGGATGGGGTCTCGCCCTTTCCAGATCAAAGACAGCCCTGTGGAGATCAGGATGGGGTCTCACCCTGTCCAGCTCAAAGACAGCCCTGTGGAGATCAGGATGGGGTCTCGCCCTGTCCAGATCAAAGACAGCCCTGTGCAGATCAGGATAAGGTCTCGCCCTGTCCTGCTGAAGGACAGCCCCGTGGAGGACAGGATGGGGTCTGGCCTAATTAGGCTGATTGATAGCCAGGTATGAGTCAGGATGGGGTTTCAACCCATCCAGCTGAATGCTAGCACTGTGCAGGTCAGGATGGGGTCCTCCCTATCCAGCTGAAGCTTAGCCCTGTGTAGGTCACAATGGGGTCTAGCTGAATGACAGCCCTGTGCAGGTCAGGATGGGGTCTTGCACTGCCCAGCTGAAGTCCAGCCTTGTGCAGGTCAGCATTGGGTCTCACCCCATCCAGCTGAAGGCCAGCCCTGTGCAGGTCAGGATAGGGTCTCGTCCCATCTAGATGTAGGACAGCCCTGTGCAGGTCAGGATCATCATCAATCAATGCACAGAAGACATCGCTCCACACCCCCATGGAGGCTCTCCTGCACCTCCTCCCTTTCTTGGACCCACCTAAAGGCTAAAACTGTCTGAGCAGGAAAAGCACTCTGCTGGTTCACCAGTGCAGTGTGTGTCTGACTGAGTGCCGTGTACCGCCCGGCATAATTAATAGCGTTGTTTGCGAGCCACCCCGCCCCCGGCACCCCCGGGGGGTGGGAGGGGGGCGCTGTCTGATTAATGGGCAGCAGGTTCAGCATGGCCCAGGGCTTATCCAAACACACCCCTCATTCTCCGCCCCATATTGGCCTAAGTAAAGTGCAGCCTGACAGACTGGCTCTGCTTGTCCACATAAGTGGAACATATATAAATGAGATCTAGATCCTAGTAATAATAGTACTAATGCTGCTCCAACTACTACTGCTAATAAGAACAACAACAATAACTGATACTGGCGTGAAGCCGTTCTATTATAATTGATATTCATTCTGAAAACCAGATAAAACCTGTCGCCGAACAGCAGGCAAAAATAAAAGATAACATCTATTGTCATCTATTATCATGTATTATCTATTGCACCAGAATACCTAAGACATCTACTGGTCTCTTGCAACCTCCCTCCTACTACGGCAGGCTGTAGAGCATCTCTTACAGAGTCCCAGCATATGTGATAGATTCAGGCTCACTCTCAATATTCAAGTCTAGACTAAAAACACACTTTTTATAGGTACTCTAGTTCGAGCTCTAGCTAACTGCTCACTCGTAGTTAGGCCTAGAGTGTGAGGTGATGAGCTGGGTGGGGATCGGTGCCATTGGCTTTGGATGAGCTGAACTGTCAGTTCGCTTCCCCCTTGTGGAATTGGAGTGCTGATATTTCAGGGACTCCCCATGCCTGCGTTCCCACTTGCCTCTCCCTCCTACTTATGCCGCTGTAGCCATATCCACCGGAGCTCACATATTGCACTCACTTAACTTTTTGCAATGCCTCTAGTCTCCCCTACTTTGACTAAATGTACATTTTATTTCCCCTTCTCCTCCTGGGTTATGCTGCATGGAGACCCCAAATCATCAAGATATCCTGCCTACCCTGCTGCCTGTGATATCTCCACTACCTGTGATGTCCTTCTGGCCTGCCTGCCATTCTGCCAGTGACGTCTTCCCTGAATTCCCTGCTGCCATACTACTATTTGTCCTGCCTTGTGAAGCAGTACCAGCACCTGCCTGCCCTCCGCTTTGAGACTCAAATGTTAAAAGGGCTCCCCCTTTGAGTCTGGTTCCTCCCTATGGTTTGTTCATTCTAGGGAGTTTTTCCTTGCTACTGTCGCCTCTGGCTTGCTCACTGTGAACTTTGGGCAGGGATAATGTAAAAGCACTTAGAAACAATGCAATGTTGTGAAAATGCGCTATATAAATAAAACTGAAATGATCAGTCATGATTCTGAACCCTATCTGTAGTAAAATTTAACCATACATAAATAATCCACAACAGCAACTTCTAGCACTTTCATCTGTGTTGAAATAAATGGCTCCGGTCTCTCCTAGGGGACCCTACTCCTTCCCGCTGATACCACCCCCTGGTCTGGTGGGGGTCGGGGACCAGGTGCGAAACCCCGCCCGGCTTGCCGATGAGATGCACCCTTTGCTACTCTAAAGGCGTCACAAGGAGATGAGGACACCTGTAGGTAAAGTAGCTGTGATTTATTTTATACGATGGACCTAGTTTTTAAAAGAAAAATGGCCTTGAACTGAATAACCTTAATAAGTTCGGTAAAATGCATTATTAGTCAGATTTTGGAGGACCTGTGGTGGGTCCCAAAAAAGGGTGCAAGACCTTAATAGGTTATTAAGTCACACAAATTCCCCCGGAAACAGTGCTGCATGTAAACCTCGTTGCCTTGCAGTTTTATACATGAGACCGCTGTTTTCCTCCGGGTCCCGCTTCCGCTCTTTACCGTAACCACGGACCGGACGGCGCCGGGATTGCGGGCTGTTCATCAGTCGCCTGGAGACCCTGACTTAAACCAGCACTATCGAGAAAACGAGCTAATTGCCTAAAATGCCAAGGTATTAATGCCGCAAGTCATGAAAGAGTCTAATAGATGCCGCGCGATAAGCTTATAATGCTTGGCGAGCGCTGCTTGTCATCGTTGGACACGTCGGAGAGATCGCCTGCCTTTTCCTTCTTTGATGGAGCTCAAGCGGCCATCAAGCGGAGATTGCTGCGCTGCGGTCAGCGCCTGGTCACCGCTATGGATCGAACCCGAAACCAGCTCTGGTCACCGTTTAAACTAAAGCAGTGCTCAGCATCTAAGGTGAACAAGGCTGAAACAGTAAATATACCGTTAATATTGAAAGTATGCTCTGTTCTGCACTGCCAACAACATTAATGTACTTTGAAAAATTGTTAATAGATATTTCAACTTACAACGGGAAGTCGAATAAAATCGGTATCAGCCATTAAGATCAATTCGTACTAATGGCCGCTAGAGGGCTTCAAAATAAGCTTATGTTGAACTTCTATGTAGGACTGACATTTACAATTTGGTGATCAGTGATGACACACCACAGCACACAACAGCAAAATGTATCCTCTTTATTTAACCCATATGTGCCATTTTGATAAAGCAGAGGGCAGCTAATTCAGTGCCCCAAGAGCAGTACTTTGCTCAGGATACCAGTAGCTTGCTAGTCAGGGATTTGAACCAGCAATCTTTCAAGTACAAGTGCACTTCCCTAACCATTAGGCCTCCACCACCCCATATATATATACTTATATATAAATAAATATATAAACATATATACTGTGTATATATATATATATATATATAGATATATTTTTTTTTTATTATATATATATATATACACACACACACACACACACACACACACACAGTAGAGTCTCGCTTATCCGACCTTGGCTTATCCGACATTCCGTATTATCCGACGTCCCACCGCAAAGAAAAACAAAACGCATCAATCGGCAACAAGAACTGCAAGTTGCGAGTGTGAGCGTCGTCTATTTTTTGTTGCTCCCGACTCTACCGCAGCTAATTAGT
>JAODKC010000002.1:28148065-28167253 GCA_026777985.1 Mormyrops attenuatus
CATCAGTGAAAAGATAGATGCAAAAACAAAATGTCCACTACAGAGGACACAAACGAATGGCCCGGGTCTCAGGAGGAAATTAATCTTTATTTCTTTTAAAGCTTCAAGTTTGCATTGTAAAACATTTTCATAGGATTTTTAATCTATGAAAGGTGCTACATATATAATTATAAATTATTCACCTAAGTTATTTCATCCTGCCATGATAAATTTATCCAAAGAAATGTCCAAGTTTCTGACCTTCCAAGCTCTTAAAATGACACACATTGAAAAGTAAGGTGATGAATTATTCCAGACCCCCCCCCCCCATTGCATTTATGCAATTTGCGACACGCATTAATGATGAGCCGTTTCCGCATTAATGCACCTGTATTATTCAGGACCCCGGCAGGTCAGGTTCAGTTCTGGCAGCTGAATCCCCCCCCTTCCGGATCCTTGTGTCTGAAGGTCACAACTTAAGCCCCAGCTTCAGAACCTGGACACTAGCCTGTGACCAACTCGGTAACCCATAAGTCGGGTAACCAGTGGTGGCTGAACACCTGTGTGACCTTCTGGAGACTCAGTATGATCTCATTCAATTTCACACAAAAAAATTAACTAGAGCTTGGAGTTGGTGTAACCTGTCTGGTTCCTACCTGTAGTTTTCATTAATAATTGATACTTTTTCTGTCACAAATATGCTGAATTCAGTCTTTTTCCGTGCATGTGAAGAGAATCTGACACCGCTTCTTCAATCCAGAGGAAGAACTCATCGCAAAGTCCTCAGCACGCTCGCTCGATGAGGTGACAGCCTTGGGTCACATAGTCTTCAGCCAGGAAATGCCCGGAAGCTTCCAGTTAAGACCAAAGTTCTCCACCACCATGCAAAACTCATTTTTGAGAATGAGAATTGATCCAGTTTCCTTGACAACACAGAAATGTCATGCCAAAAAATCATAAACTGTGAAACTGTAAACAGCGGTTCCCCAGCATTAATGCATCCTAAAACCGGCCCAGGTCCTGTTAACGTCTTTGGGTCCCCTTCTGTGGACGCTGCTCAACAAGCCTGCTCCGGTTCTGCTTTCATACTAAAAGCTTCTCTCTCTGCAGGTTCCTGGAAAGGTGAGAAATGAGGTGATTGAAAATGGACAGCAGCAGCTGGTGAATGAGATCCATCATCTTGGAAACTTCCCTAACTTTATAGAGCTTTGATGCAGGGCTGCCTCGAAAACCTTCTACAGTGCAAATCACAGAAAGCACCTGAGCATTACGTCTGTGACAAGCATATTCTGATGCAGTATGTAAGTAGCAGTCCCTTCTACAACTGCTATCGTGAGTATTATTATTATCATTAATAATGAGTACCCACTAAAAATTCACTCCCTTTGAAGTCATATGGCCCCTGAAGAGCGTCACCTGCAGTTTAAGCTGGTTATCTCATGACAAAAGAAGAATTCTTCCAGAATCAATTGAAGGTATTTAATTCAACCTCATTACCACAATCCTCAACAAATAGGCCAGGAAATTATTTACCCACGCCCCCCTCGCCCCCCCACCAACCACACTCATCGTCAATGACACCGAGGTCAGCGGCAAATCAAGACTACGTTAAGGGGTTTGTGTTGTAAAACAAAACAGTGTGACATTTGAGGACAGTGTCGGGTCTGCCATCGCATCTATCGTCACCCTTAGTGTCGTCGACATCTAACTGTATTACATTTCGATCTGACTCATTGGCCATGTGACTGTACATGTCACCCAGCTGCGGGTTCAAATTATTCTCTGAATCATCCTAATCTTCAACTTGCTGCAGAATGACACCTGCAGCTTTCTATTAAAAATTCACAATTATCATTTACTTTTTACTAATCTACATATATTATACTGTAAATGTGTACTTCCTTTTAAAGTAACAATAATTTAAGGACTCTAGCTGAGCTCAGCAACCTTTTACCTAATTAAGTTTGAAAACTTCAAAGGTCCACAGTTTCTCCATAATTCCTGCTATGCTCTACCTCTGATTTAAAGTGTTAAAATAAATTGCTTAGTAAGAAATAACTAGTTTTCAAAGAATTTCTCCCTCTAGTTCTTTATTTTCAAAACAAAATCAATTAGTTAGGAGAATAATATCCTTAAACTTCCTTTGAAAAGTGGATCTGGGCTTCAGAAATGGAAAGAAAACGGGGGGGCAGAGAAACGGAAGAATGGAAGCAGGTGTGTCAAAGCGGTACAAAGGGCCGAACGCAGCGTGGCTCCATGCTGAATGTGCCGAATGTGTGGCTCATTCACGGGGGAAACTCATTTGGGAAGCATGTAACCTGCTGTCCCAGCCTATTCACAGGAGATTACCATGACAGCCCACAGCTACCATTCACACGAGCCCTCAAACAATTATAACAATCACTGGACGTGTCCCAAAAATCTGTGGTGTTGGGGCAGATTGAGGGGCCCGGGGGCGGCGTGTGTGTGTGCACGCTCTGGCCTAAACACCTGCCGGTGACGTGGGTGTTTGTAATCTAAGGATAAAAAGCTAATGTCTGGACAGTGTTTTCGTGGAGGGGGGGGTTACCTGAGTAAAATCTCAAGTTTTCATTTGATCCCCAAGAAATCTGAACACTTTATTCCCTATTTCCATATATGCTGATGTCCCCAGCGGCCTGCTCAAATGGTTGGAAACTAGGAAGCAAGAACTAACGACACCTTAGAGGGAAATTAGTGCTGCATCGCTATGACTCACAGCAGTCAGAGGTGCTCAGCTTGTCTCTTCACTACTAGACATGGCACTGTCTCTAAAGGGGTTCATACATACCAGCTGCGACTCTCACACACGAGTCACGACACCCTATCCAAAGGAATTCGTTCATATTGACTGTGACTCTGTCAGGGTCGCTGGCCATCCTGTCCCTCCTGTCAGTCTTTGTGTTTTCCCCCATTCCTTGTCAGCCGCATGGCTCAACGTGTTGCGCATGCAGCTACCTACAAATCCCTTTGTCGTGTGTTTGAATCTCACCTCCTCTGTTTTTGTGATTTGTTCCATTGTATGAGTTTTTCTAGTCTTGTGATTTGTATTTGGTTTTGGTTAAATTCTTTGTGCCTGTGCTTGTGTTTCTACCTGTCTGTTATTCCACTAGTGTAGATTCTGTTTCTTAGTTTCTTTGTTAGTTCCCTGAGTTTAATTACTAATTTCAGCAGTTGCCCGCGCGCCTGCCCTTGTGTGTTTACCTGATTGCTCGTTGCCCTGCCCCCCTCCCGGATTGGTTAACTGTCTATGTTTCACTCCTGTTGTGTCGTTACCCAGTTTAGTTTAGTATTTAAGTTCCTGATCCTGTTCTGTTCTTCTTGGACTCATTGATGTTTGTTTGTTGTAGTTTTGTTGTTGGGTGTATGTACTTCAGATGTTCTGTTATTTGTACCCTACCTGCTCCTTGTTTGCCCTGACCCTTGTGATTAGTCCTTATTTATCCCCTTTTGCTTTTGACCCCTCGTGGTTCTTTCGTTTGTAATTTTTCTGTTTTGTTAAATAAACCCCTTCTGTTCCGGTGGGTCGTCCATTCCCTTCCTGCCTGCACCATGCCTCGTCGTCGCACCCGAACCACCCGCGTCCATGACAGACTTCTAGACACGGCAACCTATTCACAGGGGTCCATATATAGACTGTGACTCCTAGAAAACACTCCTCTAAGGGAGTTCATATATATATCAGTTCTGACTTCTCAATCTGAAACACTCTTCAAAAGAGTCCATACTATCATGTGACTACTAGACATTAAACATTCTCCAAATGAGTCCGTACATATTGGCTGTGACTCCTAGACAACGTACACGCTCTAATGGAGTCCGTAAATATTGGCCATGACTTGTAGACACACTCGCATTACAAAACATCACTTCATTTTTAATATAAAAGATGCACATTGCTTGTTTAAAGCAGGTGCATTTTTCAACTCTGCATCCACATGTATGAGCTTGGAGACATTCACGGACATAACAGAGCATGAAAGGGAGAAGGACCCACATTTTGTTATTCTCCCTGTTAGGCTGCAGAGTGAAGCATTAGGAATCTCAAAAAAATGAAAAGTAATGGAGGATTGTGGGAATGAGGGGATTCATGTAGCCAGTAGGGCTCTGGCTACAAGGGTACTGCTAGATATTTTGGACCAAACAAAAGTGTATCATACTGGGCCCTCAACCCAAGCTAATCCAATTATGTTCCAAATTTTTTAGGGCCCCTGTCTTGGAATTGTTCTATCCTGCCCCCCATGGTGCCCCTAGCTGGCTGCTCTCCTTCTACCTGGGAATACTGACTGCCCTCAGGGGCGACTGCACCCTGCATAAAGGACGATGTCTCTGCTCATACCTTACTGGGTGTCAGGACCACTTAGATTAAATAGCAGGCCTACTATGAAAATTAGTGTTCAATCAAGCGAGAAAAGAGACCGGCCACCGAAACGCTTCACGGGTGAGAAGGCAGAAAGCCACATTATCGAGATATATGGTGATCGCGGCCGCACCTCCGGCAATTTGGCACCTGAGGCTACTGGTCGCTGTGTAAAGAGACGGGTGGTGGCGTTATGGAGGAGGTATCTGCTGTGTTGGGGACCCGGCAGGCTGCGACGGGGGCCTGACTGAGAGAGGATTTAATTTAAATTCATATATGCAGGGATGAGCCAAAACATTATGATCACCCCCACGTGAAGCAAACGCCTACTCAGAGTGGTCCAGGGAGGGAAAAACCATAAACTACTGGCGGGGTATTGGGTGGCCAGGACTCGTCGATGCAGGATCAGAACGAATACTATCCTGTCTGTTACAAACCAGCAGAAGGGCTACTGTGGCACAAATGGCAGATAATTATGCTTATGATCATGCAAGCAAAGTTAGAATGTTAGCTTACCATCTAATGTATACCAGACCTTGACCGTTTATACTAGATAGTTAACATTATTCACTACACATGGGGTGATCTTATTGTTTTGGCTCATTAGTGTCAGGGTCAGCCCCTGCCTGGCCAGCAGGTGTCGCTGGTCACCCCTTTCCTAGTGTTTGAGTCATTCATGATTAAACCCTGACCTGTGTTTTGTTGTTCCCTGGCCTAGTGTTTGGTTGATTGATTGTAATTGGCCCACACCTGTCCCTTACCTTACCCTCGTTACCCGTGTATATATGTGCCTGACCTTTCCCTTGCTCCTCAGTCAGTCGTTGTGTGTTTGCTGCTGTTCTCACTGTGTTGCGCCTTTGGTTTGTCTCATTTCCCTGCTTGTTTTCACCCTCGTGGACATTTCGGTTTTTGAGTGTAGTCTGTAATAACATTTGTATGGTCTTCTTTCGTGGTGAGATTCAAACATGCTGACGGTGATTACAGAGCTGTCCGGGGTTGGCCTTTAACAGGCTGGTCCAAGTCCAGAGGGTTTACAGACACACCAAGCTTAGCTGATGGCACCTTTCAGGTCCTCCATCTGCATGTCGAAATGTGATTTTGCCGCAGACCAACCCCCTCTGCAGGCACTTGCCCCATTTGCCCAAACTATCTAAATTATCTCCCTTTAAAGATACTGAATGCCCCTTTAAAGAAACACCTTACCGTCCTCCTGAGTCAAAGGATTTGAGCAGCAGCACCTAAAAAGTCTCAGCCGGTACAGCCCTTCTGAATTCACTCGCAGTGGGAAGCATCTGTGAGAAAACGAAGCCCTAAACGCCAAGCCCTTCCTGGCTCCATCTGGGTCCCCCGCCCCCGTTTGCCTCTCATGGGGGACCCCGGAGTCCAGGCTCGCAGCCCACCACCAGGCCGTTCATTTACCGGCTTCTCTGGTACGCAGCAGTAGTGCGCCCGCACCTTTCCGTGCAATCAGCCACGGTGCCGTGCACCACAAATTTGTGCCGGAGCGCTGGGCAATCTGCGCTCTAATTACTGCCGTCGTTATGCCAGCCTTTAGCTATTAAATAAACAGCAGCAGCAGAAAAAAAACACACCAGCCATAATTAACTTCTAATTTAAATCTGTTCCGTACGAGCCCCACGCCGTGTCTTTTATGCATTTCCGGTCAATTAAGCATGAGAAGCAAAAAAGAAAGCAGAATGAAGACTGCATCAGGCGGGCTCATCTCCACATGGCACTTTGCTCACGAATTACACTGCGAATCTCCCATCTGTTTCAAGGGGGTTGTCCTGTTTTCCACTTTCAGATCCCTCTCAGATTCAATCAATTAATCGATAGATCAACCAATCCACATTGTACTGGTTACATACACAGTTATACTCAGTACAATGTGCAGTGAAATTTTGGTTGCATGATTCCAAGACTGTTTGCGACAGGACACAAGTATAGAGACAAAAAATTAAACAATTATTCTAAAAATCTTTAAGTAGTATGCATTGCCATGCTATGATGGGTAAGGGGTAGCACAGTGTGGATGGCATCTGGGGGTTGGGCACGATAAGGTAAAAGTTGTTGATCGGAGGGCATGTTGGTGAAAGCTGTCAAGCATGCAACAGGAAGCAAAAGACATGTCAACAATATAACTAAATAGTCTAATATGTCTTTTGGTGATTATAGTTTTTTTTGGGCGGGGGCATAGCTTGCAGCGGCACAGCTGCGCTATCAAGTCTCGTACTTAAGAGCTCAGCCTGCTAATTGCTAATTGGCTGCTGGACCCTCAGCGGCCCTCTACTTCCCCAGAGTGCCAGCCTCTGGGCGGCAAGGTGTGCTCAGCAATCAGGCCGCTTCCCACTTTCCCCAGCTTGGCAGAAGAACGGCCTGTAATTCTGTTTAATTACAGTGCACAAAAAACAGCCTTTTTTCCAGGTCTCCCAGCTGCCGTTGATTCCCCGAAACACGGCCCTAATCACCAGATTTCTTAATAATCACCAGCACTGTTCTGATGTTTTTATTCAGCAGTATTGTCCGCTGTCTGTTTTCTTTTCAGATAAAACATCAACATACAGAATATGAGGCTTTTTTTAGAGCTGAGGACTGTACATTCGCCCGAGTCCGTTATTCGGGTACTAGGAATATCTAGCATGCGGTGAATCTTGCCGGAGCAGAATGATCTCGGGAGACCAGGCTGTTTGCATACCGCACAAACACACCCTCATGTCCCGTCTGAAGTCTCTGCCTTTAACACGCAGCTGAAAATGCAAAAGGGTGGATTAAAAAACTCACATCGTACCCGTAAGGAATAACAGCCCGCGATGGCAACATAAAAGCTGCCGTGGCATCTGGCAAACATGGTCCGTTACACCCGGCACGTAAGACCGCGCCATGGCCCCGAGGGATACGATGGATCTGCAGATGATGGCGATTCTGCTGGGTCCATGCATACGCTGTCACCCTGAGACGTTTGATCAGGAGACTTGCTGCACGCAAACAGCATGGAATGAGAGACAACACATGGTAAAGTGCTCCAGTAAACGCTAAACTATTAGCAAAAAAAACAAAAAAAAACAACATTTATTTCAGCTGTACTGAGAACAGGCCGAAATTTATTTGGGTAACGACCAGGAAATGTGCTGGTGGCTCCTCTAGATAGATGGACTTAATGCAACTAGACAAACAAGCATTTCTGGCGCTCCGTGGACAGTGCTGAGTCACTGAGCACGATGATTAATCACTAATCAATGTCAGTAAGTTTATTCAAAGACTATCATCCCTGTGCACTCAGCGCCCAGGTCAGTAATGTGTTTATTCTAGATAATGTATTGCTCATCGACATCCATAGCTTGGCCCACACCGGATATTGCGGTGCAATTACGATGAGGCCCCAGCATCCCGGGCAGCCCCGCGCTGATTCCTGCGACGCCTAAATGTATTGCGCAAACATACTAATGAAGCCCTTTCTGTATGCGAGAAGGCACGCATGGGGCTAATGGCACGGCTGCGCTCGTGGCGCAATAAAAACAGGCAAATGTGATTTAGATCAGGGGGTTCGGAAAATGCGTCATTCCGGTGACACCTCTCCGGTGATCTGAGTGCTGTCGGGCTGAAGGAGGCTGGAAAAAGTCTGATCACCCCCTCCCCCGACTCCGTCTGGTCCGGGCCATCAAGAGCTTTTGGAATGTGCTGGGTGGGGAGGTGCCTTAAGGCCCCTGGCTGACTCACAAATCTTTGGACTCTCGTAAAGCCCCGTGTGCGAAGATGGAAAAATGCAGTTTTATCCAGGGGAACAACAGGGAATTCACAGAAATGCAGGCAGTCAGGCCCCGATCAGAGACGGGGAAAAGCCATTATTACTCAGAGCTGATTAAGGTCACTGTTTTGCTACAAACGTGATTGTTTCCTTTGTAGGCCATTTAAGACTAAACATTCAGCCATATATCTTTCCACCAGTGAGTCAAATAAAATCGAGTTAAAAACATTTAGGTGACAGTGCCATTTCAGTGGCAGTACTATAAAAAAATGGAGGGATTTTAATAAAGGTGAAGTCTTCTTCATAGATTATTATTAGCCACATGGTCCGTAAAGCCCCGATCCAACTCTTTGTCTGATAAAAACGGCCGATTAGATGAAGCGTCGTGGCTTTCATTGAGTTTGGGTACGTTTCCAAAAACCAGCTGGGAACTTTAGGTCAGTTACTACCCCCTTGTGGACGTTCTCTGCAAAATTACAGATTATGTACCTTTTTAGACGTTCATTAAAATGCTATTCAGGCTGCCTTAAGTGCTTCTTCCATTTGACCTAAGATAGAAGGGCTTCTTAATTTACTGTTGCTAGTTCCAGTCCTGAAGACCCAAGGCACAATGTGTTTTCCTTCCAGAAACAAATTCATTTGATTGTTTTTTTTTGAAGGAGGTCTGTTATTGCATGACAAAAAACAAGGACAGGATTGGAAATGAATGTCTACAAAAAACACACATACTGTGGAAGAGTGGATGATGGGTGATTTTACATTGTTAATATGAATACCCAGTCAATGAGTTGATACCATATGACAACTATTCTTTTATTATTACTTTTTAAGTTATATAATCAATGCTGAAATACTTTAGCTCTGTATTGGTTTATAGTAGTCAGATTTAATATCAGACCTTTACGTATTGCACACAGGAAGTGACAAAACCACTGCATGTCATCAAAAGTGACACATCAAAAGAAGAAAACATGTGTTCGGCTTTTTGTGATTACAGAGTATTGAGAGAATTTGATTTGACACATGAATCATCCATCCATCCATCCATCCATCAATCTTCCAACTGTTTATCCTGGTCAGGGTGGTGGGCATCAAGGACCAATAAGAAAACAAGTTTATTTACATAGTAAATTACCCAAAATATATTGGAATGTTTCAGTCATATCTCTTTAACTTAATTATGCTGACTGTTCGAGTGAGAGAGAGTGACACTCTGCCACAGAGTAAGTGATCCTTATCTGGAGGCCAATGGAGACATTGCAGAATAGCATCAGAGGAGCCTAATGTGTGTGTCACTGTCCTCAGATATAGGCAGACCTACACTCCCCGAACTCTGCACTCGCGCTGGTGACTTTAACGCGCTCCACGCCTCAGCACTCGGCAACCCTGTTCTGCTACATTACGTGGTCTGCCACTTCATGGCTGAGTTTCTGTCGTTCCTGAACGCTTCCACTTTGTAATAATATCATGATAATATCGTGAAATATCTAGCATGGAAGAAATTTCACAAACTCACTTACTGCAAAGGTGGCATCCTGTGATGGTACCATGCACGAATTCACTGAGCTCTTCACTGACTTCAGCAACAGTGACCATCTGATTACAAGCACAGAGTCACACATTGCCCCCATGAGAGCAGTATGTAACTACAACTTAGTTTGTGGTTAATTAATACACAAGTAATAGTATAATAATATATTATTTGTGGCTCACAAGTAAAGTGTTACCAATCGATATAATAAACCATGTCAGCGAAACAATTCTTATTGAGCTAAACATACAGTTATAATAAATATAACATATCTCTCTTGAGCTGTATATGCATTGATAATCTAATAATGTCGTTTATACTATCAAGCTAAATGTAAACACATTTTTATAATAATTAATAGACAACACATTTTTAAAACATTCGTAAACATACTTTTTTGATGTGAAGGCTTGCAGCAGTAAGAGAACTTGAAACTTCCGGGGTAACTTGAATCTGCATCATCAGCCAAACAGCTGAGCGACACGTCACAGGGGGATGCGATCTGGTTGGGGACACACGGTGGTGATCCCACTACGTAAACAAAGATTTTTATCTCAGAAATGAAAGCGGCACAAATGGAAATTTAAACGGCACAAACGCAGCACAACGACCGCGACCGGAAATATGAAACTGCTTGTGTATTTGATTCCTCCTTGATTGTGACACACTGTAATGCTTTCTCTCCCCACTTACTGGAGATTTCAAAGAACATCATTACCAATGAAATGAGAGAGTTACAGCTAATTTAGGTAAAGAAATTTTATGTGGATTTTGCTGATCCAGGTTTTCAGCACCTTGGACAGCATTATAACTTACTGTCATTTGACGGCTGTTACCCAAAAACCAGTAGATGCGTCCATCTATCCATGTTCTGAACCCGTTTGTAATATCTGGGGTCATGGGGGGTCCGGAGTCTATCCTGGAGACTACAAGCACAAGACAGGGAATAACCCAGGATGGGGAGCCGGCCCATCATAAGGCACACAGTTTGGCAATTCCAGTTTGGATGTTGACCAATAAATATACTTCTTTTTACTTTTGACATGTCCCCTTTGTCACCTTATTTGATGTGTAAGGGTTGCCGTTAGCTGAGACAAGCCGACGTGTTTTTACTGCAGAGTGAAAAGTGGGAGGTCACACTCTGAGACGGTCACTGATTGGTGGGCTCCGACAGGGAGGCTTGATCTGAGCACCATGTACCGTTTAGTTCGTTTGAAAAATTCTTCATTTTTAATAATTACCGAGTCCAGAAAAACATGAAATGTAGAGTAAACCATCAGTTTATCAATCATTTATTAAATCTGAACAAATAATGACTAGCATACATTAAATATTTATTTCAGAGTTAATGTGCAATATAATAATTTGACTTAATTACTTAATTTATGAACCCTTACTAAACATTTATACTGCAGTGAAAATACAGCAAAGTGAAAGATGAACAGAATGACAGACAAAGGGGAAAATTTAACCAGCAGGTGGCAGCAACGCACTCGTTAAGGAGAGACCATCAGAAGCACAAAGCCCCAGTTGTGCTGGTCTCCAGCACACAATCCAGTGTTGAAGAGCAACCTCTCTGTGTTTAGCTGACTCTCATGGTATGACTGGACAGACTGAGCTGGGCCATGTGAGAGAGGCCTCACTGCAGTTAGCATAACCATTTATTCTACAGCTCTTCTGCCTCATTCTGCTCCACAAAGGTCACCCCCCCTCCCAGCTAACTTTTGGCTTCATGCACAGAAAATGAGAGATTAATGCCCACGAAATGACTACAGCATATCCGTGCAGCTTTTGAAATATGAAGACAGATTTCATACAAGCACTGCATGATACCGCCGTTACTTACACTAATGTAATGTGTATGCTAATCATTTTAACAGCATTAACGAGCTTGTATATTTAATCAGAACTTCTTAAGACTCGTGGTTTGTATTGGTCCCACCCGCTTCCTCGCTCTGATTGGATCCCCTCCCTCTGCTTCCCTCTGATTGGTTCCCCTCTTTCTACAGGAGCTCCAGTGCAGCTGAATGGCGATGATGGTGCAGATCAGATAAAACACACCAGTCCCAGCTTTCAGTACAGCATCCAGAAGCTGCTCCCACCTGTCAGCCATATAATACATCAGTGTGTCTGTCAGACACATTTATCACATTTAAACCTGAAGAACTATGCAGTGAATCTGCTCTGACAGAATTATAACCACCTTGGTGATCAACAGCAGCACCAATAAGCCCAGACCTACATACAGAGCCAGCTGGACCAAATAGCTGAATAAGAGGGTGGATTTGAACAGTACAGTCTTACATGCTTTATAGCAACACGGGACTGCCACATCTGTACTATTACACAGGCTACATGTAAGGAACAGGAGACATTAACAAAAAGCATGAAAATAGCTAGGGAAATTTAACTGACAGCTTCATTACGATTATTACATTACTTATGACACAGCTTAGAGAAATCCATCCGTCTCCCAAATATTTATCCAGACCATGGTCACATGGGAGCCTATAACCTGTGCCTGGCAGCACAGGGCACACGGCAGGGGCTCACCTTGGATGGGAGTGTATTATAAAAATAAAAAATTATATTTTCATAAGTATGACGGAAGCTTCCCATTACAGTGTGATCAGACAAATGCTGCTAGCTGGACCCTCACCCTACTGTAAGTGCCGTTGAATGGTTACCTTAGCAGATTGACAGTGATTTGAACTGGAATCTGCAGGACTCCAGCACCACACCAGTACCAGCCTGTGTCCTTCCTCTCCAGTCCCCTCATTGTCACACTGAAGACTTTATTTACTTTGTCATCCCTGATCAGGACAGGCCTCCCATCCAAACTCTCAGATCTCTCTGACGCACAGAAGCCCCCAAACTTACACCACCCCTTTTGACTGTGAATGTCTGTGTAGCGACACTGAACACTGATACTGTCTCCATCCACACCCATCACTTCCTGTTTGTCCACTGACTGCCATGGGAAACCTGAACACAATTCAGGAACAAAATGGAACAAAATGACACCCCCTGAAGGATCCCATTTAAACTCACTCTGTTATGTCTCCCGGTCTCATTTATCATATTGAGCAAAACCAAAATTTGGGATCTGTTCAATACAAAGTCTTAAAATATTAAAATATTTTCAAAAATATTTCCTTGTTCTTTGTGTTTAATATCTGTTATTTCTGAATGAATTACATGTTACGTACTGCGCATCTCGTTGGCTACAGTCTGCAGTACAGACATCTCACCATCGGTGACTAACAGGTGAACTGTATCTCCATCATCTGAGGCTCCCAAGATCATCACAGCACACAAGTAGAGACCAGAGTCCCCTGTTGTCAGATTGTTCATGGTCACAGTGAAGACTCATTAGTCAGGATCATCTTTGATTGACACTTTACCCTTCACCTGTGAAGAATCAGTGCCTACTACGGGTGGACATAAATCCAAATAAACTCTGCACCAGTATTTCACATGAGTTTTGTATCTGTCACCATATAAACATGGGATAGTGAGAGATGCTCCACCCTGTACCGGCACCTTCATCAGTGTGGTCACACCTGCAGGGACAGCATGTAAATTACCAAGCTGATTGACTCTCACTACCTCTTAGACCATTTATACACGTATTAATGAAGCGTCAGTACCACTGCACTTTAGCTACTTATTAAAATTTGATTAGATTACACATTTTATTTACTAAGCATCACTGTTTTATAAAAATAAAAACATCTGATCATTTAGTATAAAATTAGCATTTATAAATTAGGTCTATGACTAAAGTTTTCATATCCCGGGCTACTGAAAGTCGACAGGTGAGATGAATTATTTAATTATTATATCCTAATGTGGCAGAACTGGGTCAGTTATTATAGAATACGACTATAACACTAGTTTGTACTGCAATTTAGTGCGACATACAAATCAGACACTGATGTATCTGAGGAAGAGCAGGACATATATCTGATGAGGTCATCAGAGCTGTATTATGGGATGTCACCAAGCCAGGGAACGCTAATATTTAAAATCAAATAGTATAATCACACAATGATAAGAAATTGAATTAAAATACTTCATATATCAATTATAATACCAGTAAGTAATGAATTATAAGAATCTATTTTGAATCAAAAAAAAGTCTAAAATTGCTTAATTTCATCCTTTTTAGCTTCAATGTGCACCCCCCGCCGCCCCCCCCAGACGGATTCTTCCCACAAAATTGCACTGAAATCCTTCATGAGGGAAAGATTTGGCGTCCATTTAGCCTTTATTTATTTGTAATAGAATATACATTATTCACATATTTTAATGAATTACTTGTGTTCAGTGCTGTGTGTGGTTGTAGTTGTTGGATTGACTTTAATATGAACGAGGATCTGCAGGTCTCCAGCCACACACAAGTACCTGCCCGTGTCCTTACTCTCCAGTCCCCTCATTGTGATGCTGAGTACTTTATTCACTCTGTCATCACTGAGCTCCACAGGCCTCCCATCCAAACTCCCAGAATTCCCTACACAGGAGCCCCCGCCCATCTTACACCACATCATGCCACTGTAAATGTCGGTATAGTGACACTGAATACTGAAGGTGTCTCCTTCCATAGCCGTCACCTCCTGTTTGCCCACAAACTGCCCTGGGGATCCTGAAGACACAAATCAGAAACAAAGGAAGCACTAACATTTGCATAACAATAAAATATTCAGTATGAATATGAACCAGTAACAACATGTTTATATTATCTGTCCGTACGTTTTATGCATATCTATAGCTAAACAAAATGACATTTATCATATTTCTTACCATATCTAACCCCCTGAAATAGCCCGTTTAAACTGACATGGTTACTATTTTTACGTTGGCACAAACGTTTTGCACACATGATGTCATCACACATACATTATGAGAAAAGTATTTCTTGTATTTTCAAAATACAAAAATACTGAAGATCAGAGAATTTTGATACAAATTACATTATCATTTTTAACAATTACATAAAACACAAATTACAGTTTTGTATTTAAATACAAAGTGTCAGGAACACTGCCCATTTCCGTATTCATATGCTGCTTACGGATGTTCTATGAATGCATAATGAATGTATTATGAAGCTGCAGTTAAAGTGTTACCAATTATTTTATCATTAAAATGATATTTTATTCTTTATGAATTATACAAAATGTTGCAACATCTGTAAAAATTCAAAAAGTATTAAATATCTACGACAACGTCAGTTAATCTCGAACAGCCATCTACCAGGCTTTTCATGTCCATCTACATTTTGTGATTTCTTTTCATGTAGCAGCAGATCTCCATCACTGACTGGTTTTACTGCAAACTGCACCTGACAGTGTGTGGAGGAGCAGGAGATAGATTTCTATGCAGTTATACTATAATGAGTGACGCTCACCTGTGAGCCCAGCAATGAGAAGAAACAGGAGCATCAGAGGATCCATATGTCTGTGTGTCACTGAGCCCAGATCTGTGGAGACTAACACTCTTCCCTGTCCTCTGTACCTTCACTGTCACTGTTGTGTCTCTTCCCACACTCAGCAGTCAGGCCGCAGGGGAAGTGGTCACTTTAAACAGGAAGTGACAAAACCACAAGGCTGAATATTTAGCACGGTAGCAAGTCATTCCATTATTTTTCCATTATTAGAGCATAAAATCTATCGGTGCATATACTCCATTAATAAAAATAAGAATTTAAGCATGAATAAAGATAACTTCAGGAATTTAATGTTAATGTGCATTTATATTGTGTTAATGTGTATTTATAATGTGCTATTGCTAATAAGAAATAAATATTAGTTGGATCTCTTTATTGCTTCCAGTATTCATCAAGATCCTAATGCTGGAAGCTCAAAGTGTAAAATGAGGTAATGCTGAAACAGAGAGGGCAAAAAGCATCAAATTCCTTACCATGCACCTCACTGAGGATCTTACCTGCTGCAATGTCTCCATTCAAGCCAAGAAAGCAGAAGAACATCCTTAGGCAACTTTTGGAAAGGAACTTCAGCTAAAATTACACTGAAAAATATAACTTTTAAATAATTCAATTAGACGCTTGGTACATAATAGCATTTTCTTCAGTGTATTTGATCTTGACTCCCAGGATGATGCTGATTCTTTCAAAAGCCTGAACAGGATAATAAAGTACCTAATTAAAAATAACAACATAAAGTGGTTCCATATTCTGGCTTTGTACAATAGTTCTTTAAATAAACAAAATCTGAGTTCGCTAAGCCTTGGGACTGATCTTCTTAAATTTTTAAGATACTAAAAACAAGACAGGAAACATTTAGTGAATAAAATTATTTCCTCACATTTAAGTTCTTCGTGTCAGCGGCAGCATGTTCAGATAATGTGATCAGATTAAAAACGAAACGCACAAACCACCACGGATGAACCACTGCTGCTGGCCTGCAGTGTCCGAGTCACTGTGACACTGGAGAAGCTGCACTGCACCGTCATTAATGTTATCGAAAAATTAAAGCTATAAGAAAACAGTGTTTGAAAAATAATATACGATATGAAAATAAAACAAACGAGCGCTATTAATAGCGCTTCCGAAATGACACGAAACAAAAACAAATGTCAAATGCGTTATGTTATCGTTTTTAGTAGGTACTGTATGTTTATGTTGCTTTTTTGTTTTTACTGGTCTCTCACAGTGTTACTTCCAAACCATTAATAACTCCTGGGATATATTTGACCATTTTGAGGACATTAGTGCTAAATGTGCACTGCATATTCAAGTAGGATTCTCTAAAGATCAGACACATAAAAGAGCTCTACAACTTGCAGTCTCTAAATATAATCTCTAGATATATAATTAGTAAACCTTGAACTGAAACTGAAATATACAAAAAACTGAATACCAATATAGCTATAAAAGTAAACCAATAAAAACATACCTAAACTAAATAAAACTAAACTGGATTTCAAATTAAAATTTAAAATAATATAAAAATAAAAGCTAATTTGAAAAATTACAAGTTTAATAACTCTGCCACACAGTATCAGGCTTTAAGATGATCAGGCCCTAACGCAGATGAACGCAGAGAGCAGGAGTCTAAAATGAAAATAAAGCGAGGATGAATCTGCCGTTCAAATATTCTGCCAACTCACCGTGATTTCACCGTTTTCTGTGTAAATTCAAGGACACAAGATACCACAAGATGGCGACAAATCCTCGTATTAGCAGTTACACCCTTTTGTACAATCTGTATTTCAACGCTAAGACTAAAACATCAGTATATATACTTAAGTGTAGCCGTTCCTGATAAGACCGACAGAAAAGGACAGCAGAACGACAGGCTGCACAAAGCATCTAGCATGCAGTATTAATGTTGGAATCTAATTGTCTCTGGTCCCTTACCAGTTCTCTATAGAGAGGATGTAACCTATAACAGGCTACTTTCCTTAAATTGCTGGTTAGAGACCTGGTGTGCATCTCAAAACATAATTGGGACCTTTTTTGGGAATGGTCTGGCTTTTATAAATGGGCCGGTCTCCATGCTAATCGGAGGCGATCATTTATGTTATCCCAAAACATGGCAAAAATTTTACCTGCCTGACTGTGAGCACCATCTTAAATCAAAGACTGTTTATTTTCTGACCTTTAGGTCTTGTTTGGCTATGAACCAAGTGCTCAAAGACACAACATCCCTTAAATTTACGTGTAGCAGAAACAGAGTTGAGCCTACAAAGAATATAGCAACTATTGTTCGACCAAGACTCAGACCTAAACATTCCACTAGATAACTTAATATCAATCCCTCTGATAAGACTAAATGAGCCACAACATAAACCCACCATAAAATGCTCATCATTGAGCATTTGCTCTTTAGCAAACAAATCGCTTCTTGTCAATGGCATGGTGCTTGACACTGGTGCAGATCCATGCTTTTTAACAGAAACCTGGCTCTGACCTGGACACTATACCTCTTATTGAAGCTTCACCTGATGGGTTTAGCCTCGTACAGAAGCCACATGGCTCTGGGCGTGGAGGCGGCCTGAAAGCTATTATAACTCTGTTAAAAACTGAACCTAAAGTTATGAAAGACTTTACAACTTTTGTGGCAATGCTAATTCAAATGATGTCTGACCCACCCATCGATATTCTTATAGTATACAGTATACCTGGACCATACACTTTGTTTCTGACTGAATTTAGAAAATTTCTTACTGACTTAGTTATTAATTTAGACAATATTATGAGGCTTGGAGATCTCAATATACATATGGAAAGATTGTCTGATGCATTCAGCAAAAGTTTCCTGTCCCCCCTGGACTCTGTTGAATGTCACCAACACATAACAGGACCAATGCATGTTCACAGTCATAGACTAGACTTGATTATCACTCTGTCCATTGAATAAGTCCTTCTCTAACCATTTTATAATCACCTTCGTGGTTGATCCACCCCCTTTAACTACGGCAGAGAAGTTTATTGTGACACATTGCTTAAATGGTAGAAATTCTGCGATTTATTGATGCAGTAAGTAATGCGAACTTCATGTCTAGTACAGATGCTGTTACACATGACTTTAATACAGTGATTAGTCAGGTATTGAAAAATAAAGTTGTCAAAACCAGCAGACAGTCGCCATGGTTTAATGATCACACACACTCTTGCAAACAGGAGTGCCGCAGACTACAGCGCCAATGTAAATCTATGGGTTAGAGGTGTTGAAGCTGGCTGGTCTGACCGCCTGCAACAACACAAGCAAGCCCTTTATAGAGCACATTCAGCCTGTTATTCTGACCTTATTGATTACTATAGAAATGACCCTGGCTACCTTTTTAAAACAATAGCTCATCTAGCAAATAAGGGTGAACCTCTGTTACCGAGTAATATCGGTAGTGAACATATTATGAACTTCTTTAACGATATAATTACAAACATTAGGCCTCAAACATGTTTAAATGGCTCACAAATAACTCTGATGCAAACAGAATGTACACACATCCATAATGTTTTTGAACTAATCAATGAACAGGAGTTAAAAACTATAATAACTAAAATCCAAGCAATCACTTGTCCACTGGACCCAATCCAGTGTTCTAACATTTCCTTAATTCACTTAAATACCATTCCATCTTTACAACAAGTCAGTTCTCTAAATTGCCCATAGTGTGTGTAGCTGGTGATGGAAAGATTCCCCCTACGTTGCATAATGGATAAAAAATAAATGGATGTAGGGAAGAAAACATGTTTACAATTTTAATTATTTTAGAGATGCTGAGAAGGATGTTCAGCTTTGGCCACTGGCACTCGTGGTTGGCAATGGGGTCTAATTTTGCCTGGTCTTTCCGTTCCTCTTCTGTTTCCCATGAGTGGTTTGTAGGGGTACCTTCACCACATTGCCATTTGGTGCTGACACCTTCACACTGCCTGCTTCTAAATCATCAACAATGAGTTCTTCCACTAATAATTTGTCCACTTTAGTTTCAATAATGTCCAAATTGATAGCATTCAGCTGGAATTCACTGTTTATAACTTCTACTGCCACATCCACGATTTCCAATTCAAATGCTGTTTCAAAAGCC
>JAODKC010000002.1:28167353-28181799 GCA_026777985.1 Mormyrops attenuatus
TGTAATACTTGTGCTTATGTGGAGGCGTTGTAAGCACGAGTATTACACTACACTGCACTACAAGTATACACCTCAAGTTAATAAAGAATAATGCTCGGCGTGTGAAGTGTTTTTATGTTTACTGAGCAAATGAAGGGAAGAAAGCAGAAGACACTGCTGTAAACTTTATGGCGCTTATATTTGTTTAGTTTTTTTTACAGTGGAGAGTAAAGGTGGTGAGTTTGATCACGGAAGAAATACGTTTTACAGTTTTGCATTCTCCCGTATTTGTATTCTCATTCGTCAGCACAGCACCCTCTCAAAATCCATGCAATGCCATGCTTTGCCATATTATGGTATTTGCTGGAGTAAAGTGACGCTTAATTAATATTATAACAGTAAAAATTAAAATGTATCTGAAATAAATGTCTCCTGAAAATCAATGAATGGCCAGCACCTCCCTCACTACGCCACGTCACATCACCGACATACCGAAACACGACGGGGGAGTCCCGGGCCTGGCCTGCACCTCCCTCACTACACCACATCACATCACCGCAGAGAAATAAAACTTAAGAGTGCGCAACTCACTTCGGGATGGCAGCATATGATTTCTGCAAGTGATATCACTTGTTACCTGTCTGGCTCAAAGCTGTTTTCACCTTCAAATACATGCAGGGATATGTGATATCACTTGCAGACATCATATACTGTCACCTTGAAGTGAGTTTTCACTGGCTCAAAGCATTTAACCCTTTGCACCCCACCCTGGAAATGATCTCATGATGATAACCAATGAGTATGTGAGAAATTTTTCGAGGGGGGTTTAAAGGTGAAAACAGATTTGAGTCAGGCAGGTAACGAGTACTATCACTTTCAGACATCATATACTGTCATCCAGTATCGGTCCGAGCCGGTGTTGCGCCCTAGGCGAGCATCACCGCCAGCGCCCCCCGCTTGAGGCAAAGTTAAATTTGCTGGCAGTTCGGCGCCCCATCAGAAGTTGGCGCCCTTGGCAGTCGCGTATAGGATTGACCGGCCCTGTTATTACTACTACTACTTAATAGGCTTTGCTAAGCAGGTAAATTCATGTGGGCTTGTCCTTTTCATATTAAGACACATTAATACCAACTAGCTTTAAGAATAGTGGAATGTTACACTTTTTTTTCGTCCTCCGTTTGTGGTGCCTATAGCATTTGCCTATATTGCCTATGCCACGGGTCAGCCCTGCTGTCATCCTTAAGTGAGTTTTCACTGGCCCACAGCATTTAATAAATTAATACGAATCCGAATAATACGAAAGCCAAAAGTTCTGAATGCAAGCCTACGGGTCCCCCTACAGGCGCAATCGCGTCATTGCAATCGGCTTCGCAGCATTTACTGCATTTATTGATTACCAAAAATTGCTGTTTTTCCTTCCGTATTAAATGCATTCAAATGGCTCACCAAGCACTTTCTGGAATGATTTTAAGTCTACATGACCTTTCTTTGACGAAACTCTCTCGACACGACTCCGGTTACACGAGGCTGAAGTTGGTTCCTTATTCGCAGCTCAATATTCGGATTTTCGGGTCCACCTTAAGTAGTCCAAAGGTAGCCTATAGCAGGGACATTTCTAGCTATTAGAAAGATCAGGGGCTAAGTCAAGTAAGTCAGAGGGCTAAAATACTCGGCGCTTGGCTTAAATTACACGATCGGACCTAACGAAGCCCATGGCTTCCAGCATTAATATCAGTCAATCCCTGTACAGCAGATTTGGGTTATTGAGTCGCAGAACTGGCGTGCCTCGTCCGGAGTTTGCAAAATATTTAATCTCTTCATTCAGATAAACTTTCAAGGTTGCAGGAAACTGAAAGAAAATTGGAGTTATCTTTTCTCTTAATTCTTTCCTCGCTGCGGTGAATGTGAGCTCCGCTTCTTTGTAGTGGGGGAGTAGTGAGGGAGGAAGCTGAGTGTAGCTCTGTCGCAATAGCGAACCGGGCCGTGAGTCCGGGCTTCAGAGAGAATGACGTCACTGTCATTATAGCGGAGGAGCCTTAAGGTAAACACTCGAGGTTTCTTGGTGTTGGAAGGAGCACATGAATGAATGCGGCGAGCTCGTTCAACTTCCATTTCTGATTTCTCTGTCTGTAAGAAAAGAAAACCGGACTGGCAGTTATACCACTTGAGAACCCCAAACCTAGAACAAGCAGCCGAATATTGTTGCCTCCGCTTCGGTCATTTAGCTGTAGATCAACCGTTTGCAGCTCAAGAGTGTTAAGATGTCGAGCGTGAACGTTTAGGGTTTTTTTCTGATCCCTCTTTTTACATGCTGAGGAGTCCATTTTCGAACACAAAGTAGTCATATGAGAAGAATTTAAAAATGAAACGACAAAGGATAAATTTAGAAGTTAGGGATGTGTGCTAGGAGCTCCGTCAATGTGTGTATCTCCATCTCTTTTTATTAATGTTCTAACGTTTCCTTAATTCACGGTGGTTTCGGTAATCCCATGCTAACTGAGGGCCTAAATAAAAGTAATGACTAATAAACTCAGGAACATGAATAGCAGGCCAAGCAGTTTGTCTGTGCCCTTTGCCCCTGTTATACTTGCCTCTGGTCTCCACCATGGTTTGCTGTGCTGCGTGGGGGTGCTCCATTCACTCAGATACATAGTTTCTTTCGAATTTGGGGGGAAAAAAACTCTTTTTGTCTTTTTTTACATTGCTGCCACAGTACTATGTCATGAGGTATCAAAAATGCATGATTTGATTATCAGTTTGATGATTATTATTATTAAAGAGAAATCAGGATGCCCTAGGCAGAGTGTCATTGCTGACCGCCCAGCTAAAGAATATCTTGCTAGAAGAAAAGTTAAAATAATAAGAAGCGTGACTTTAAATAAATTTCTGTGGTCTAACTGTAATTAGCTGTGAGAGGAATTTTAATTTTCTTTTGCTTTAAGATACTGAACTTTAGAACACCTACAACAGATTACAAGCCAAGTGAGCTCTGGGAGGAAGAGAGGACGGAAACAGAGAGAGAAATGGTGCGTTGCGTGCATGATTTACATGGGAGAGGAAACGGGCCAGAGCTGACCAGCTCAGACTGGGTAAAGTTCAGAGATGCCTGGTGATGACATAGTACATTCTGCAAGCTTAGTGCTGAGGGCGGCTCAGTGGTGCAGCGGGTAGTGCTGTTGCTGCCCATCGTGTGTACAGAATTTGCTTGTTCATCCTGTGTGGGCGTGGCTTTTCGGTGGAGTCTCCGGTTTCCTTTCACTGTCCGGAAACATGCAACTTAAATGAACTGGAGTGCTTAACCATTACTGTATGTGTGATCCTGCAATGGTTGTTTGGTTCCTGCTTTGTGTTAAATGAAATGTATATATTATATGTAAAATATTACTTTATGAATCGTCAGATTAATCGATAGATTACGCAATTATTGTCAAAATAGCGAAAGCCTTAAATAAAAATAATAATAATTATACTAATAATAAATCAGGGGTAAGTTGTCTAAAGGTTCAGGCAGTGTATTAAAATGCCAGAATACTGACATTGTGCTTAATCAGTTTTCTGTATTACAGAATAAAACATTCAGCCAAAAGTATTTACTAGAATGTATCTCGAAGAAAACCACATTCATTCAATAGTGCAGATACTGAGCCACATTTTAATCTATTTACAATAGAACTGGAACATATTTTCAGAAAGACACAGAAATGGTTCAGGTTTATGCAGAGGAAATTTATTCTTAGTGCTGCAGAGCACAGCAACTTTGAAGTGTTTAGTCTTCTGCAAAAAAGGAAATAGAAAAAGAAGGAAGAATGGTAATAATTTAATTAGTATTATTTTATTGACAATAGTACATATTATGGAAAGTTAAAAACAAGTAGATTTGACAGACAACCCATTCTAGCTAGAAGCAGAAGTCTCTACAAACATCCAGTGATCACTATCCCATCATCCTTTGCCCTCTTGACTGCTGGTGATATCCACATCGACACACCCTTTCAGTAGGGGTCAGCCTCCCATCTGCATTTCATATTATTCTGAAGGGCATATGAAGAGTGCACAACCTCATCCCAGATGATCTGGTGTGATGTAAAGAGTGCCCAGCCTCATCCCAGACAATTCGGAGTGATGTGAAGAGTGCACAGACTGATCCTAGACAATCTGGTGTCATGTGAAGAGTGCACAGACTGCTCGTAGACAATTCGGAGTGATGTGAAGAGTGCACAGACTCATGCCAGACAATTCAATCCTTAATCAGCTGCCACATGAGTTGAAGGTGCAGAGGTACAGACAAAATTATTTCCTACAGAACTGCGGTCACTCTGGATTAAATATTGTTTTGTAAGACCATATACAGTGGGGATAGTTCATGAATTCATGTCTTCATTCAATTAACCACACCACACCTATCACTGCCCAAAAGCAACATAGTGTGTGGTTCAGTGGGTCATGCAGCTACCTGTGATCGGAAGATTGCCGGTTTGAGCCCTGACCTCAGAAGAATAGTCACATGCCTGCTTGGCCCTTAAGCAAGGCCCTTAAACCCCTGAAAAATGCTTCAGGGGTGCTGGATGGAGAGGTGACCCTGCACTCGGATCCCAAGCTGGGCCATCAACAGCCTACACACTGATCAACCATAACATTAAAATCACTGACAGGTGAAATTAATAACATTGGTTATATTGTTACAAAGGCACCTGTCAAGGGTGCCCTTATATTTGGAAAGTGAACAGTCAGCTCTTAAAGTTGACGTCTTGGAAGCAGGAAAAATTGGCAAGCGTAAGGATCTGAACGACGTTGACAGGGGCCGAATTGTGATGGCTAGGTGACTTGGTCAGATCAATTCCAAAGCGGCAGGTCATGCGGGGTGTTCTTAGTATGCAGAATCAGTTCCTACCAAAAGTGATCCATGGAAGGGTAGTTGGTGAATTGGCGATGGGGTCATGGGCAGTCAAGGCTAATGTGGCCTGGCATACTGCAAAATTAGTTCAGGAATGGTTTAAGGAATATGAAAAATAGTTCAATCTGTTGGCTTGGCCTCCAAATTCCCCAGATCTCAATCAGATCTGGCATCTGTGGGACCTGCTGGACAAACAAGTCTAGTCCATGGGAGCCCCACCTCACAACTTACAGGCCTTAAAGATGCTGCTAACTTAGTGCCAGATACCACAGCACTCCTTCAGAGGTCTTGTGGAGTCCATGCCTTGGATCAGAACTGTTTTTGCAGCATGTGGGGGACCTACACAATAAGGTGCAGGCAGGTGTTTTAATATTACAGCTGATGGGTGTATGTATGTATGTCTCAAAGGAGGGCATGATGGGGCATGCGAAAAGACGTATTCCAACGTACTTGTGCAAATGGCGACTAAGCTGCATTTCACTCATCTATTAGGGGATTTTGATGCAATGTAACAGAAGACTCAAAAATTCACACTTTCTGTTTAAAGACTCATATTTGAATAAATATCCTCAAGCGACATGAGCTTTTCCTATATAACTTCCACGACCCATACTAAAGTTAACAATGAAACGGCTCTCCAGTCACACAAGTACTCTTTGTTATTACAGTTATTGTGTAGCAATGCAGGGAGCCTTACGAAAGGCCATAGGCCATAAGTGGTGTGCCTTGGGTCATTGCCTTCTTTGGAGGAGACTTGGGTTTGAGTCATGGCCATGACTTCCTTCCGGCAGAAGCGCAGTAATTGTTGTTATTTTTATTAATAGAGGTTATGGTAGTGGTCAGAGAAATGAGGCTTTGAAATCAAAGTGTGTCAGATTTCAACGTGTTGCTGAACACTGGCTGGTTTACCCTAGTGGGAACTAAAGTAGCCAATGAGAAGTAGGTTATTGCATCATGTGACTTTAAAGCCACATTCCACTCTCAGGCCATGTTTGGAATGTCCACTTGTTCACTCACTCACTGTATAGTGTTTTCTATGTAGAACACTCACTAGGGGATAAGGGCAGAGAGCGGTTGATATATTTTGGACACTAGGCGGACGTTACGCTGCCACATAACGTGTGACGGATATTCGTAATTTTTATCTCTTTTGCTTAAACGCCAGAACATGGACATCAATGTTGCTATTTCTGTAAGTAAACGTTTTAAATGAAATATGTCTTAACAACACTGAAATAAAAATAAAACTTTATAACAAAAATATGTGGACACAACTTTATTTACAACAACAGTACTGTATCCACCTACGCAAGCATTATAGGGACTGCAGTTGTAACTATGGTATTATAGTCTAATCTTCAGTATACCATATTACTTGTAAATTAACATTTCCCATGCAAAGCAGTGAAATACATTAAAATATTTGTTTTTAAGCAGCAGTAGCTCTGCCACTGTTGTTATAGCTCATGTGGAAGTGTTTCATAAGTGAGATATTTAACAGCGGTTAATGGTCACGGTTCAGACTGTGTTGCTATTGGGCCGCGATGTGTGGGGTGTAGCTACGTTTCTCCAATCTGGTTGCGACATTCACATGACAGGCCGTAAGTCAACCAATGAAGGGTACAGCTTCTGTACACTAGATTTTGGTGTGCCTTTATACTGCACAATAATAGTGAATGATATGTAGAGTTGAGAATTTGAACAGCACTACAAATTGGCCGAATCAATCACGATATAGTGGACAATCCGAACACAGCCTCAGTTTGTGGTGTTTTAACAAGCATAAAACTTCCTGAACTTTATGAAAACCTAGTTAAACAGGCTGTATCTACCCTAGCAACATTCACATCAATAGTCAAACATCACACAGTAGTCGCATTGACAGGGAGTCTTCTGGCTTTACAGTGTTGGATTGCGTCTCTCTGACCCTGGGTAGGATGGACACTTGGACGGATGACTCTGCTAGCTGTAGACAGAAGATAGCGCCTAGTCGGATGAGGATGATGTTTGGAAATTCCTGGCTACTGGAGGTCATATAGCAAGTCCTGAATAATGGACGCAAGTTCTTGAAAAGGTGGACGATCTTCCGGTTTCTGAAAGAGGACACAAGTCAGGGATGTGAAACAAACAAGGAAGGATTCCATCTGTGGTTATATGAATGACTGACAGTAACTTACACAATTAAGGGAGAAATTATTAAAATCACACAGTTGGCACACACCTCATTCCAACAGGCTGCCATAACGCTGTACACTCTCTCATTAGCCAGTTGGGGGCGATAGAGACGAAGCCCACTTGAGAGTTTCTGTACTATCTCTGTGTTATTAAGGCGTTCATAGGGCATCTTGCCCAGGGTGTAGATTTCCCACATAAGCACCCCTAGTGAAGTAAAACACAAGCAAACAAGACATCAAGCAGCATCTCAAGCAGCATCTCAAGCAGCATCTCAAGCAGCATGCAAAAACCCGGTGCGGTTGTTCAGTTAATCTTTAGCAGGGCTGAACCGTGCTCCATGATGCTGTAATTTTTGGTGCATTTAATAATAAATATGCATAAAAAATACATAATCTGAAAATTAAATGGTGTGCATGGCCCCCCACAGTCTTTTGCTGAAAGCACACTTTACTGGATATGTCTGTCTTTTAGTTCTATAGTACATTTATTCTACTCTAACAGCACACAGTGCAATTATGAATAAATATGTATTGTGAGGTAACAGATAAGTTTTGCAAGATCTTGCAAAAGTATTGCGAGATAAAGCTGAAGTTTTATGAGATGATGCAAAAGTATTATGTGATCTCACCAAAGAACTATTTATTTTAATGTTAATATAATATTTTCATTTTATTTTTTTCTTTTGATGTCCCTTACCTGATATAAGTCCTACTGTGAAATTAGATTAGATTTTGGAAGAAAAAAGCAATCTTGTCATTTATATCAGTCTTTCCAGAATTTTCCGGGTGTTATCAAAGCAAGCCGGTTTAACAACAGGCAGACACTTACCAAATGCCCAGATGTCAGACTTGCTGCTGAATTTGCAGTAGAGAAGGACTTCGGGTGGCGACCAGCGGACAGGGAACTTGGAGCCCTCAGAGCTAGTGTACTCATCGTCCAGGACGTACCTGGTAGCAGTGGAGGAGGGACGGGTGCGGGGTGGGGTTGGGGAAGATTCCATCAGGGGCATTCCCAGGTTTCCTGCCAAGATGTTTAAGTCTGGTACAGTGGCATCATTAATTTTGTTTTTCAGGAATAAACCTTACCTTGATAATCCAAAGTCAGTGACTTTTACTGTTCCATTTGCATCCACCAAGCAATTTCTGGCCGCCTGAAAACAGTGCAGAAGTATTTAAAAGGGCTCATAGAAGAATCATTGACCTATGGGAAGCAAATAATGAACCTCAGCTATAAACCTACAAGGGTTCAAAGCTGAGCCGCTAATTTGAAAACGAAGCCTAAAGCTACAAGCTTCAGTATGGCTCTCACCAAGTCCCTGTGGAGGTACTGCTGCGACTCCAGGTAGGCCATGCCCTCGCTCACATCCTTGCACATCTCCAGCAGCTGGATGGGATGTGGGCTCATGACTTCACGGAGGTAGGTCAGCAAGCAGCCATTGGACAAGAATTCAGTGACGATGTAGATGGGTCTCTGTTTGGTGCAGACGCCATACAGCTGCACGAGGTTGGTATGCTGGAGTTTCCTGGCAAAGGGAAGCCCAATAAAAGAGGAATACCTTCAGCATCCTGGGAGATGATGTTGCTGCACCCAGTCCTGGTTCATTGTCAAGGCAGATAGCATAGTAGCTAACAGCAAAAATCCTCACCCTGATTTCACAGGTTAGGGCTGTTGGGGCCCTGGAAGAATCCTTATCACAAAATATCCCTAAATATTTTGTTGTGAAAATGCTGTAAAATCAATAAATTATAGCCCCAAAAATGCACACACTCTAGTGTCACCTTAAGGAATGGACAACACCTACATCATGACTTTAGCCTCTTCAATGAAGTCATCTTCTGACATGGAGCCCTCCTTGATCATCTTGATGGCCACATCATGCCGGCCCTGCCACTTGCCGTACTTCACCACCCCGAACTGCCCGCAGCCTAGATCCTTGATGCAGGTCAGGTGACGTGGGTCAATCTCCCAGACCCCTGAAGTCAGCAGAAGCAGACAAGAAAGGACTGTCAATATCAATGACTTGTGATGAACCTTTTAGTTCAGGCAGTGCATAGGACAGCCCCCTACAGCTCAAGGTACCAAAGGCTGTGTTTGCCGTTCTTCAGAGTCTAATCATGCAGTTAAGCAAAAGGCAGGGTCACCCATCCTTCTGACCATGACAATTTGGCTTCCATAAGCCCAGCTCCATGCCTTACTCACCATATCCAAGGCCAGCCGTAGACGGAGCATTTTGGGTCTTGTTTGACACAACATACTTCAGCCTGCTCACCATTCCTTTGGACAGACAGAAGAACATACAGTCATGTGGTCACCAACATTATTATTAGAAAAAGATGTTATCTGTCATAGTTTGAGTTCCAAGTGAGAGGGATGCAGGAGCGGTCCCCTGAGGAATCGAACCTGCGGCGTTGTGCTGGTGGTATTTGATGAGATCGGGTATCGTGTCAAAGTTGTGCCTCTCAGCAAGGTAGAACTGGCCGTGCTGATTCGTACAAATGTTGTAGTGTCTGCATGCAGGAGCTGCATCGCTTGAAGGCCAGAGATAGAAAAGCAACATTTCAGAAGCAGGACATGACAGTTCAGGTTTCGACATGGCGGGTGGCAGAGTTCCAGAGAAAAGATTATCTGTTATCTGCTGATAAAACAGGTTCATCAGAACCTCATTAGCCTCAGAGTGGCAAGGAACCAAATATAGATTTTGCATAAAGAGATTTACATGTCTTTGCAGGCTCAGGTTTCTCAGTAAGCTATGGTCATGTGTACACACATATGCTCGCATACTCATATGCACTCATATGCTGATATACTCATACACGCTCATATGCTCATACACTCATATGCATCTTACACTCATACACACTCACATACTTATACACAATCATACGTAATGTTGAACTCACCCTCCACCCTTAGTGAACACAGAGACGGTGTACTTCCCAGCCTTGCTAGAGTCCCGTACCAGAAAGCCGCCATCTTTGTTCTGCAGCACAAATGTAAATAACGTGGTGTGCAGGCAGCCTGAAGCTTTGGCGGGCATGTACACATCCGCGGCATCTCTAAGGGCAGTGTGTGGTAATGTGATGGGTCGACTGATGTTATATGGTGATCCTCAATTAACCTGCATGTGCATTTACTGCTCCTGCAGACTATAGCTGTGTCCCAATTCAGGGGCTGTATCTATGTAGTCTTCATAGGCCGTGTCCTTCTATATCTGCACAGTGAATCCTGGGAAAGATTGGGCCATGAAGGATTCATTGGGTGGATTCTTAGCGGCCTGGGAAAAGAAGGAAGCATTTCTAAGCTGCATTTGAAGGAGCCTTTGAAAAGGGACAGCCTTGTCGCACCGCTGTGACGCATTTGGTCTTTGAATGCAGCCTTAGAAGGCTGCAGCACCTGAATTGGGACACAGCTTATGTCACAAACACACAAATTTCAAGGAGCTATTCACTCAGACAGGTTAAGCAGAGGCAGTTTACAGTAAACGTGTTTATGACTGACGCTGGTAGCTAAATGGTAAACTGGCAAGCTGGCACCATGTACAACAGGAAGAGAATGAAAAAAATGCATGTCTGCACTTCTGTACGTGAAAACAACTTGTTGAAGAACCACAACAGGGCCGTGGTAGATGAGGGAGCCCACAGGCTGCCCGCTTACCTCCTTCCTCAGCAGGTTCTCTGCCTGGCTGCGGTTCATGTTCTTGCAGTACCATCTGCAGAGTGAGTAATCGCAGGAGGAAGTCCGTTGGTGTTTTTTCTATGTGCGTTGACCATAACGAGCTTTTAGCAGAACAACCATTGAGTTTAGCTAGACACAGATCTTTGCCCATGCACTTATGTAAATCAACCCTTGTCCGTCATTTTCAGAACACCATCGAACTGCTAAGCAAATTTCTGGTGCTTGGTTAAGGGTGTTCAGTTGTTGGCGAGAAGGTTTCAAATGGTCTTACTTACTCAAACTGCTCGAGTCCATTCTGAACTTCACTGACGAAATTGCTAGGAATGTAGCCCTCATTTCTGTAAGAAAAACCAAAAATATAAATGACACCCTCACCCGTGCAAAGTAAAGTCTTTTGCTTTACTCTGATACTTTAAATATTTAATAAATGTCTAGTGCCAACAAATGGATTGAGATCTGTGCTTTTGCATAGTCATCCTATACAGTAACCTTACTCTGAAGGTTACGGTAGAGTTGTTTGAGAAGGGAGTTATGCTTAGATGATCAAGGGACATTTTATACATTTTCAGAAAGCGAAAAGATATGATAATCTGTCTCTTTAGGTAGAAATTTACAATTGTTCATTGCCAAATGTTTATCTAATTAAATACCAGACTCTCCCTCCTGGTCTTTAAATGTGTTTGAAAACATCTATACTCTATTCAAGTACCATGTAGAACTTTATGTCATCAGACACTGATCTCTATTAAAAGTAACTACCGCCATTTCCTGTGGAAAATCACAACTCTATGTGCACTCTCATTTGTTAACCTCTTCGGTTTGTTTCATATTGGAGAAAGTTCATTACTGCCTACCAGCCCCAGACTTGTTCCTGACTTTTTACAGACACAAAGGTCTTCAAAATGACGTCACACCAAGGTGTGTTGGAAGGACCAGCAACATCATGCATGCATGCTGGCTATCCGCTGCCATGGAGCCCACACCCACCCGTATCTATCCTTGGCCTTCCACCAGTTGGCACTCTCCTTTGCCAAGACAGTGTACTCTTCTCCTTTCCTCAGCTCCAGGTCCTGTTCGCTCTGAGGTACATAATCGTACTCTGCGATGACCTTCATTTCCAAAGACGTGGCAGGCTGAGGGGACTCTGGGGGCAACGGCTGGAGGGGCAATGGCCATGAATTCTTCTCCTGTGTGACAGGGAGAAGGTGATGGATGGAATGTCAGGTGACCAGGGGACTGATCCAAGGGTGTCTTTCAAAGTTCAAATGTAATGAGACCAACCTGGTTTGGAGTTGGAGGGAGTGGCTTCCGGATCTTACGCTGCGAAACCTGGGCTGAGAATCCTTCACAGAAAGAGAAGGAGAATGCTGGGCTGAGAATCCTTCACAGAAGGAGAGCAAGAGAGAGAGAAAGCCATGCTGAGAATCCTCCACAGGAAAAGAAAGAGAATGCTGGGTTGAGAATCCTTCACAGAAAGAGAGAGAAAGAGAATGCTGTGCTGAGAATCCATCGCAGGAAGAGAGGGAGAGAAAGAATGCTGGGGTATGAATCCTTCTCAGAAAGATAAAGAGAGAGAAAGGGAATGTTGTGCAGAGAATCCATCACAGAAAGAGATGGAGAGAAAGAGGATGTTGGGCTCACAATCCTTTCGAGAAAGAGAATGCTGGGCTAAGAATCCTTCACAGAAAGAGAGGGAGAACCACATCAGCATCACACAGCCTCATGGGCACCATGCTCAACCTGCCCATTTTCAAATGGCTCCCACTGGCGCTATGAAAAGTTATGGTTTAGCAGCTTATTTTATCTCAATCATATTTATTGCACAGTACGTTGTTTCTAAGTGTGGATATTTTAGTCTTTTGATTAGTCTTTATTACATAAAATGTTATGAAGGCTGAACAAACATCACACACTTTCAAATACAGTGATTTTAATTTAGCATATTGAAAGATTTCCTAGATGAAATGCTGTATTTTGAGTGAAAATATATTTGAGTGAAAGGGAAAATATTTTAAGTGTGTTATACATTTTATCAAAAAAAAAAACAGAAAAGCTTCTGGAGCCAGTGAAGTGGTCTTCAGCCTAATAACATCTGCTTGGTTCTGCTTGGGTTTCTTTGTTCCTATTATGTTGGGGAAGGTGATGTGAAATTCAGCCAATGAGTAACAGGAGTATATATGACTAATAGAAACAAATGTAAATATAAACACACACAGACACATGACGTGGCGCAGGATGGGGGTGGAGCGTGAGCCTACTGCAGAAGATCTGAGAAGCACTGACCGGTGCTGCGGGTCTCCAGCACCTTACAGCCCATGGCCTGCTTGACCTCCTGATGACAGCACAGCCAGACGCCATCCACCCAGAAGCAGGGGTGATACTTGGGCAGCAGGTCCTTATTGTACTTCACCTCTTGTGTAAGACAGGCATGGGAAAAGGGGGGCATTAGAGCATGGGAAAAGGTGGGCTTCTGTCTGCCATGCCCAGGCGAGGGCAAATTCATCACTGTCCACTCAGCTTCACTGACCACTCAGCTTCACTGACCTTGCTTCAGCACATGTATCCACTGCCTGCGGATCTCTTCCGTCTTGGCAAAGATATACAGCGGCCCTTCATCGTAAATGATCTGTCATGGAGGGTTAAATGTTAGCATTTCCTATTTGTATATCTGAGCCTTAAAAGAGCCTACCATTCATTTGTTGATTTAACCGTTTCATCCAAAAAGATTTTTCCCAAAGCAACTGAGATAAACTACCCACTAAGCTCCCCACTAATCAGCATATATAACAGAATATAACATTCTGGAGAGCTACAGAGAGCACTACGATACCCCCGAATTCAGACACTGCACGTCGCCTCTAACCCAATACCCAGTTCTCTGCCGCCCGAGATGACAGCGCTTGTCAGGCAGAAGGTAAGTACTAAAGGAAGGGTGTACTTCCTGTTGTCAGACCACATATAGTTTCAGATCTGGATGCCACGGTGAGTTCAGCCCTGGGCCTGCAGATCCCTATCAATATTAAACACACCTTTTGCTTCCCTTTAAATATCCCTGCCGGCCTCAGTGCCACACTGTTGGACTTAATATCTGTTTGCTATATTTTAGGTAGGGAGCTTTGATGACTGAGAGGTTAAGGCATTAAACTGAAACCCCACTGGGGTTTCCCCACACAGGTTTGAACGCCATGGGGAAGTTCAGTGTGGTGCCCAGGAGGTTAGAATGCTGTGCCTGTGTTTGGAAAGTTGCTGTTTCACTTCCCAGGTTAGATGGGCTTTGGATGAAAGTGCTAAGTAAATGTACAGTTGCTCAGCCCACAGAGTTCCCACGAAAGGCCTGCATGCTACTAAATCACGGATTACGTGACAATCCCCAGTTTACTTTCTGCTTCCCTGTAACCAAGGAGACACGAGAGAACAGACGTTCTGAAAGCTTTCTGGCATTTTCATGGACATACTGAATCTCTGCCTGAGAAAGTCTCACCTATTTTAAAAACATTCAGATCTCCAAGAAAAACAAAGTCACCAGTTATAACCATCTACAGAGGATGTTACTGGTAGCCCATTCCACTCTGGCTCACTCGGACAATACGAACTCAGAGTTTAACACCTCAGAAGACAGACCACTGGCAAGGAGGCTGTGAAAAGGATCATCGGGTTCAAGCTCCTATGAGTTACCATCACAGACAACCTGAGCTGTCTGCAGTGTGAGGAGTCCTCCTGGGC
>JAODKC010000002.1:28181899-28208321 GCA_026777985.1 Mormyrops attenuatus
AGTGGGGTGTGCCTGTCTCACTGTACTACGCGTGATAAAATCTGAGCTGTCTGCAGTGTGAGGAGTCCTCCTGGGCAGTGGGGTGTGCCTGTCTCACTGTACTACGCGTGATAAAATCTGAGCTGTCTGCAGTGTGAGGAGTCCTCCTGGGCAATGGGGCGCACCTGTCTCACTGTACTAAGCGTGATAAAAGCTGTGCTGTTTGCGGTGTGAGGAGTCCTCCTGGGCAGTGAGGTGCGCCTGGGTCAGCCCACCTGGAATGGGTAGAGCCTTTCTGGGGGAGCATTCATTTCCGGCTCCACGTTCTCCACACACTTGACCTTCTCCAGGTCCACAGACCCCTTCAAACTTTTCTTCTTCTGTGTGTGTGAATAGAAGCAGGACATGTATATACTTTTTTTTTAATCATCAACACAAAGCTGTTTGACTCAGAATAATATTACTTGCATGTACCAATACCATAAATTAGGGTTTGCCAGGGCCAAGGGTAAACATCTTTCACTCCCTGAGAAAAGCTCATCCTGGGCTGCTCCTCCCCACCAAAGTGGCAATGGCGACTTTATTTATAACGCACTTGACCAAAGTGCTGCATGCTTGAAGGCCCCTGTCCACACCTGGGAATCCTGAGTCATACAGGCTTTCCTGACCTACAATTCAATATGAAACTCAACAGTGATCTAAGTATGGTGCAGTTTTCTTAACTCCCCAGTACCCAATTCCTGTGCACATACCCCTTTGTCCACATCATAGTCGTAGTAGGAGAGCTTCCCCTGCTTCAGGGTGAAAAACCTTTCCTTGTAGTTCAGTGGAGAGGTTTTCTTCTTCTGCTGAGAACGTTTAATGAAAAAGTCCTCTAGGATGATGTCCCCCATTGTGGAGTCAGCTCTGTCCCCTTACCTGGACACAAAGAATATGGGAATCGGTTCAGATAACAGTATACAAGTCTGATCCACAAACTGGACTTGTGACTGGACAAGCCCACGTGGCGCCCCCTATAGGCAAGCTGCACCTACAGAGCCTCCACCATGTCCGCAACCCCTTAGAAGATGGCGTCCTAGCTGATCACCTACATCTCCTAATGGGTTGGCTGACACTGCATGGTAGCGGAAATATATGGATCTGAAGATGGCCTGGTTTGAACCTTCTGAAACTTGTAGTATCCGGAAGTCCCAATATACACCCTGTCATTTCTCAATGTCAAATTCTTATCATATCAGAGTGCATACAACTCTGCAAAAAATTATGGGACCACAGCAAAATTTTCAGTTTCACTCATTTCTCAATTTATGGGTATGTGTCTGTGGAAAAAATATACATCCATTTTTTTTTTTTGCAAACTCCAGCCTGGTTCTTCCCTGCTTCTCATTCATGAAGGACTCCCTCGTTGCTTTATGCGTCTTCAGTCCTGCTTCTAGGAGCCTGTTATGAATTGTCCTAGCAGTGCACTTCACACCACTTAATGTTTCTCATGCTTTTACAAAGTCATTTGAGGCCATCCTCTGATTTATGAGGCACTGTCAGTTAAGATGATCGTCATCTCTGACATTATAAAGTTGCTTCCTAGCTCTACCTGGCTGGTTTTTGGTCATTCCCAGTGCCTCCTGCTTCACCTTGTTCTTGTGTACTGCTGTCTTAGAAACTTTGAGCCTGGAAGCAGCCTGCTGCTCAGTGTAGCCTTCTGCCAGCAGAACCAGGATAAATCCAGAATTTAAAAATCCATATTGTATATATTTTTAAATATACTGTGGTCTCAATTTTTTACAGAGCTGTATATCACATTAGAGTATTTAGTAATACACACTCACACAGGTTTATAATTATATCTTTGTGGGGACTCTCCATTCATTTCTATGGGAAAAACTCGAATCTCAAAATGTAGACCTAACGATAAGTAACCAAACAAAATACAAGACTTTTGGCATGTTTAGTTTTTTGGTTGCATTCTCAGGTCTTAGTGGGGACCTGAAAATGGTCCCCACAACATCAAAATAAGTTTTTATTACATTCTGGGGAACATGTGGTACCCTCAATGTAATATAAACATAACACACACACATTCGTTACGTTTTACGACCCCTCACGTTTGCGCGTTCTGTTCACATCTGAAAAAATAGTAACGCTTAATCCCCCCGCGGACATCAAAAGGATGGAAACCCCTACAGAAACCTACGGTATCTGTAACAACTGCAAGAATTCCGACCAGGATCATGAACAACACAGGAAGTACACACAAAATGGAGAAGTATATTTTACCTGAGGAACTTCGGTAAAGCTTTTCTGTATGCAAAAAAAGTGACACTAAACTGGAAATCATGAAACATTTTCTAGTTATCCGAGATCGATGTATCGGGTTACAGGAAACATCAGGTCCAACATGCATCGTGCGATGTGCATTTCTCTATTCTCGACTTAAAGTCACACTACTGCTGCCGGGGAACCGCTGGTCAAGGTGTGACCATTCACACCCGCCCTAGCGACAGCATCTTCGCACGTAAATTTTCACACAGACACATTAAGGAGCGCTCCGCTTACAATCATGCCTGCCTTGTACATAATCATTCCCAATATTGAGCACATCACTCCAAAAGTTTACAGATCTCACCATCAAATCATTAGCCTTATATTGAACTGCACATATGAATAATCTCATTCACTGATTGCCTGATTGCCAAGAGGCTCCCCAGTGCCCACCTATTCAAGCCTATAATTGCGTTGTTTTTTGTTTTTTTTTACTTCGGATACTGAGAAGGGATCTGACCGGACGTGATAAATGTAAATATGCAAATCAATTAAGTTACAGCCTGTTATTCACTGCTTCCATATGAAACCCGACTTAATCTTACTGAAAGCAATGCGTTTTGCCTTGCGCAAATACAGGCATGCGAAGCGAAGTGAGTAAAAATACTCCGACGTTTCCGTCATTTTGGTCACACTCTTCCTGACATATAATTAGCGATCGTCACAATATTCACCATAATCCCAAACCACAATTAATTCTTGTGGGGGGAGGGAAACCATTTGCTGTAATACTCGGAAATCAGTCGAAAAGAAAATGCTAGCAGTTTAGACTAGTTTTACTGTGATGAATTGGGCTACATGCTTTTTAAAGAAACGATGTGGGTCTATTTTCGGGACGCGTTCAGGCTGAGATCAGCCACAGTCACTAGGCAACATTTTAAACACATACTCAGCTCCCGGTTTGAAACCATAAACTGGTCTTTTAAAGGTTAACATATTAAAAAGAAACGTAAGAAAGCTCGTTATAAATTTCATTAAAAATATCTGTTTAGCTGCCTACCTTTCCTTCACTGATAGACCACGTATTTCAGCTTACTGCACATCTGATACAGTAGTTACAAGCAAGCTTACTTTTTAACCTCTACAGTCATTTCCTGGTCTTGTGCTTGTTCATTGACACCTTCACCAGACATGTTACAAAAGGTTTGCTTGTCATATCTAAAATGTCCTCTCATTTTTCTGTGCATGATAGGAAGACACTGGTCAGTGCTTTAGGACACCAAACGGACCCATTGTTAAAGGATAGTAAAAAGCACATTTCTGCTTATAGTAGAGTGGCGGGAATAGAGATAATGGTTGGAGAGACTGCTGGACATTGTTGGCAGTCATGCAGGAAGTTGGCTTTCTCATTTTTGTGCCCTTGGTGTGACAGGCAGGTGTAAATGTAGCTTTCCTGTTAAACACAAACCCTTGTGTACTTTTTCTATTAGCAACTTACATAGTTGGGTCCACTCAGTTATATGGTTCTTGTATGTAAGTTACTAACATTGTTAGTGATTATGCTTTTGGGAAATGTACACCCCCCCATAAGTTTCAATAAGCAATGCGTATCCCCTGGTTCACACACAGGGTCAACGCCAGGGGGGCACTGGGGGGAGGGGCTAAAGCACCCACTGGAAACTGCTGAGCACCCCCAGTAACATCCCTGCAAATGTAGCCTCACCAAAATAATTTAAATAAGTAGACTACTGTGGAAATGTATTTTTCAAAAATGCAAACATTCTGTAGTGCTTAAGAGCATGCCACGTCACGTTAAGAGACATGTGCTCCTCTTGCAAGTTCAGCGAATAACACCCAATTGTTTTACAGCGTTTTGAAAATGGACTGATGGCTTGTACCTTTGCCAGCAAAATGTCAATCAAATAATAAGGCCAATCAAATAATAGAATCATTCACAGCAACACGTGGATTGTGTTCCTTTTTAAGGTGAGTGAAATGATTGACTGAGTAGACTACCTTAAAATGTGGCATTTATGCAATAGTACATTTATTACTATTCAACGAAAAGCACCCTGTCCAAATGCATTAGCTCCTCTGAAGCACTCTTCTACAAAATATGCTGGTGCCACCCATATTCACACATTTGTAAGGTTTGAATCTGACCTACACTGTGTGTGCACCCTGCACTGCCTGTGATAGGCTCCAGTGCTCTCACAGCTGTGCCCAGGATCGGAGGATGGATGAGATGTGGATGTATTTGCATATTAGGGACTATCCTCTCAAAATGGCATTTCTTGTAAGAAAAGCACATGCCACAGTTGCGGTTAGAAGCACACAAGATGTCTGACAGCCGCTGAAATTAACAGATAGTGGCAAGAAGCCAAATACTGCAAAACAACATAGTCACAGTATTTGAGTTTGTGTTTGCTAAAGCAGTAGATCATCAAAACAAGTTGAGAATTTGCACCTTTTGAAGACTGGAAACATAGTTTCATGATTTCACAGTGTCTGACTGGCAGACAACAAAACACAAAAATTGCAGCCACACAACAAAGCGAGTGCCCCTCAGCTAGACTGCAGTTTGTTAGCTGCCTGATGGAAACCTTTTACCCAAAATTGGCTGCAATGTTTAAGATAATGTTGGTCAGATAAGTCCTCCCCCAGCTACCCAGCTTACTTCAGTGTCCATCGATCTGTTACTAAAATGACTCTGAAATAAGTTTAGCTCTGGGGGCTCAGTGCAATGCAATTCAAGGTCGGGTTTAAATTCTCCCCCTTCTCCATTGCCACTTTCTCCTGCTGGGTTCTCTTCTAGCACTTATCTTCAGGAAAGTTTGTTTCTTCCTGGGTATGCAGTGTTAGTTTTTCCTCAAACTGTGCCCCACTGAAGCAGTCAGTTGAAGACATTGGCGATAACTGCCTCTGTCTGACAATTCCTGCACTCTTTGCCCTCAAGAGACCTTGCTGACTTACTATAATCATGCAGAGAACAGCTAGTCAGTATTTGATGAAAGACTCCCATCATCAGAAAATCACCCATGAATTTTATGGACCACGGACTAGCCTTTTCATCTAAATAACATCGAGCAGACCAGTCCTTCACTTGTCACCTGTTCAATACACGCCTATTGCTGGTATTAAGTAAGAATTAGTTATAAATAACTTCAGGTCTGCCAGACTGATGCAATCCAATTGGATATTAAGTAACTTTTTATCTACTTGGTTGTACTGCTTATAGGCCTATTCAGATACCGCACCGGGACAAAGTCACTCCTTCACTTAAATTGTCTTAAGTACCATTAATCACCCCCGTACCCCTTGCCCGACCCCAGACAGTGGGGACTGTTCAGACCATAATCCTTGCTCACCTCTCACTCCATCATACTTACCCCCGGGACTCGTCACAGTCAGAGCGGATGAGAAACGGCGAGCGCTGTCACGTAGCACCAGGGGGGGGGCGGCGGCGGCGGTGGCGTCCAAAGCGCGTCTGCTCTTCGCCGGTGCAGGACACGGACACCAAGCAGCACCCACGGCACACAAAAGTGGATTTCATTTCCTCTGTTTTTGCTTCCTGGTTATTTTCTTATCGGTTACCTTGTGTCTGAATTAATGTCAGGAACTGCATACGAGTGAGCTTATAGTACAGGCCTGTTAATTTGATTCCAATTTCGTTTTATGGTTTTAATTTACGTTATATTAGATATTTTGAGCCAATATATAAGACAGAAATCACATTTCTGCATCTTTACAGAAAACAGCACATTTTATTTATCTCGGTATGTTGTGGTGTTTATATCAGTTATAAATCTGATATATAACTTTAAAAAGAAAAGCGACAGTTCATGCTAAACTATTTTTTTTTTAGAAACTCAGTTAAAAGGCATATACAACATACACCCCGGATTACTTTTTTGTTATTAATTCCTCCAGGCCAGAGGGGGGCGCTTTGAGGATTCGCCAATCAAAATAGCTTCAGGGCTATTTAGACGGTTTCCGGTAGTGTACTTCCTCTTCGCTTCTGCTAAGGCTCCGCAACCATGGTGAGGCTGTAGTCTGAAACTCCCGTAATACCAATCTAATGCCATCCTTCAAGTGCAAAGTTACTTTTGGCTCCATGAAGTAGTGTGTTTTGTTTAGTAATACCCTAAAATACGCCCCCCCCCATGCTTTTAATGATTAGACGGTCTCAAAATGTTCTAGCATTTACAAAATTGTTCCCAATTAGACCTGATTTGTGTACCGGCCAAAAATGGCCGCCTACAGTAGACTTATGTTCATGTACTCATGCAGCACAGGCGCGCTAGCGTACATATTCACAAGCAGCGCCCGTTCACTTTTTATTAAAGGTTGTTGCCATGAACGTAATATTGTAGTAAAAACTATCTCGGTTATCTTCATCGACGAGCTTCTCATTTGCAACAACGTTAGCTGGTTTACTTGGTGAAAGTTTGTTAACGTGACTGCAGTTCGATATAAAATGCCCAGTTCACAATAAACAAGGTCTGTGCAAGTCTGTGCACCTCCTGCTTCGTGTTACACGGCAATGGATGTTTTATTGTCGCGCTTTGTGGATAGTTGATAAATTAGTTCAAACTGTCGACTATAATTCGATTAAGACTGGCATCCTGGAGAGGGTTATGTGGTTAATATTGTACAAAAAAAATAGATTTCTTTCATTTTTAGGTGAACGTGCCGAAGACCCGCAGGACTTACTGCAAAAAATGCAGGAAGCACCAGCCTCATAAAGTGACGCAGTACAAGAAGGGGAAAGACTCCCTGTATGCCCAGGGTGAGTCAGGTCACATCTGGACCGAGAGTTTAGCAGGGGAGGGGGTAAAAATACACTGACAATGACTGCCTTTGGTTTCCCACAGGTAAGAGGAGATACGACCGGAAGCAGAGTGGATATGGTGGACAGACTAAGCCGATCTTCCGAAAGAAGGTATTTGAGTAGATTGGTGGGCACCCTCATCACTGTAAAAGGCTAATGTTGTATTTTACCTGTAGATGACAGTAACCCTTTCAGCAGTAATGCTGGGCACCCTTGTCATCCAGAAAGGATGATGCAGTGTTTTACCTGTAGATGACAGTAACCCTGTTAGCAGTACTGCAGGACACCTTCGTCGCCCAGAAAGGATGATGCAGTGTTTTACCTGTAGATGACAGTAACCCTGTTAGCAGTACTGCAGGACCCCTTCGTCGCCCAGAAAGGCTGATGCAGTGTTTTACCTGTAGATGACAGTAACTCTTTCAGCAGTGATGCTGGGCACCCTTTTCACCCAGAAAGGCTGATGCAGTGTTTTACCTGTAGGTGACCGTAACCCTGTCAGCAGTAACGCTGGGCACCCCACTTTACATTCCAGATAGCAGTACCCAAGCCCTGTACTAGTGACTCCTGCCCTGCCTTACATTTAATGGTAGAGGGGGTGGTCGCCACTATAGCATGTTTCTCATATGACCGTCACCTTCTGTTCAGGTCGGCACCCATCGCGTTGCCCCCAGAGTGAGAATGCAGATGGGGCGGGTGCAGTTTTCCGATGAGACTCAGTTCAGCTTTTAAGCCCGTGCTTGGCTCTGGGTTCGTGCTGTGGATTAAACTGAGCAGTTGACATGCCTCTTCCGCTATAACCCCACTGTCAGCAATGTTTCTGTTATCACGGCCTAAACATTAACTGCCTTTGAGGGTTAATGTTTCAAATTAAATAATGCTTAACACCTTTTTTTAAAAAAAAAAAAAAAAATTTAATTAGCCACTTTACCACTGAAGATATATAAATAAATAAATGTAAACACTAAACTTGAACCTGTTTCATTTCCTGCGTTTTTATTCAGAATGATTGCAGCTCAAGTTCGGTTTTGTGTTGTGAAATCCCTTTAAACTAAGGCTGCATATCATCACATCGTGATATAATCACGATTATATGGCCTATGTGCGACAATCAACAGGGCTTTAGATGACGGGTGTAAACATTTGTCCAGACGCCGGCTTTTCAGTACTATATATGTGGTGATTATTGTGCATGTGCCGTATAATCAAGATGTGATATCGCTACTTCAAACCTCTGCAAAAGCGGTATGTGCAGCTGCGTGTCCGTAGCTTTGGCACAGACTGGCTGACTAATGCATATATATCTCCTTCCTGTTTGCTTTGGGGAAGTTGGGTTAGCATTATTATTGTGTTTGTGGCTCTGCTCTTAGCTCCTCTTTACAGTCGGTTGCAGGACAGCTTAACCTCATCAGAATACACTGGTATCAACAATTAATTTTGATACTTGAATGAAGTTTAATAAGACATTAAGCACGTTCCATGTTTCAGAGCTCTGGTTCTACAGTTTAGCAAAAAATAGAACAGAGCCCATATTTCATAGTGGAGGATGCTTGGCATGGTGCGCATCCATCTGTATTCGGTGTCAGATACAAGGCTGTGTAACAGGGTAATGCTCATGTGACCCCTTCCCCCCTACAGGCCAAGACCACCAAAAAGATCGTCTTGAGGCTGGAGTGTGTGGAGCCCAACTGCAGGTCCAAAAGAATGCTGGCCATTAAGAGGTGCAAGCACTTTGAGCTGGGAGGGGACAAGAAGAGAAAGGTGAGAGCGGCCCGCCCCTCGGTGCACCTGATTGGCCAAAATTTTCCTGATGCTTTCTTACTGTACTTTGAACCAGGCTACAGGTACCATGAAATTTCATTGTGAAGTAAAACTAAGTACCCGTTGACTACAATGAAGAACGTGTTTTTAAACACTAGGGGGCAGTGTGTGTTTCTGTGGGTTATGGATTTAGAAGGTTGCCAGTTAAAATCCCAGGCTTGGCAGAGTGATGTCCCAGTTGAGCCCCTAAGAAAAGTCCATAACCCCCAGTCACTCCAGGGACTGTGATACAGGATAAATATTAATCGGCTAATCAATTAAGTAACATGCTGTTCCTCACGGCTGTCGCATGAAATGTGATTTCTGACTGAGAAATGTATGTCGCTTTGGATAACGGCATCTGCAAATGTAAATGTTAGACAAATTTGCATTAGGTTATCCAGAATTAATATTTTGTCAGCGTGAGGTAGAGAGTAGTAGGGAGAGTACTGCCAATTTTATTTTGAGCGTTAGAGAAAAGAGGCTTATGGATGTGGCCTCATAGGCTGAGCTGCTGGAGGGCACCTCTTACAGCGCCTGATCTAGAGAAGGTACCCAGCTGACATCCCACCCAAGTACAGCGTGTAGTGAAAGGAAACGGCCTTCCTCCAGGACCACGGCGTAGCATAGAGATGGCAGACCATATGAGAGACCATACACAAGGCAGTATGATGTGACATACAGCATAATAAACCAGATGCATGACTGGATGTGGAACATCAAAGGTAGTAAAATATAGGAATAAAGGGGGTTGGTGGCTGGCGGCTGAGGGGAAGCAGAGTCTGTGTAACTGGTCACTTTTAATAAGTGTAAGCTGAGTGTTTAGGTGGTACTGGCATGTTTTGGTCCAGGTGCAGTAACTGCACTGCTGTTCAGGCAGTGAGTGGTTATATTATAGTCCCTGCTTAATGTCATTAACCACTAAGACGGTTTAACCCTTTGGGGACGACGGCATCGTCGGCGATGCCGCGTATCTTTCTCGTCTATTTCCGTTTATGTCTTGCTGAAATCATCATCATGATAGAATCATGAAAAAAAAAAAAAAGCTGGCTAAATCCGTAATCTGTCTTCTTTTCAGAACGTCCATTGTTGGAAGTATTCAAAGTTTTTAAAATTAGGTTTAATCGGCAAAAAGTAAGCCATGTAATCTTTATTTGTTTTACCTGCATCGGGGGCGTGTAATACCGCCTTCGCGTGAAGATCGCTATTCACTTCCGCGTATCGAAATCGCATTCGCATGGTAATCTAATGACATGAGTGACACATGAGTTAGCTTTTTCTTGTTTATTTATCCAACTGAACTACACCTTTTAGGCATCTTCATGTAGCCAAGACTTTGGTGACCAGATATCTGGGATCAAAACAACCTGCCTTACTATGTACTTTTATAATGTTTCTGCAATTGTTCCAAACTGCATTTCGCAATGTCTATACTTTGATGTCAAATTACAAACTTAACAAAATCTGACATTTACAATATACGTTAAAATAAGGATGTGTAATGGCAAAACAAATGTATAAGAAATAATTTATTTGCCATGAATTAAGTTTGACATTTGAAGAAATGTGTGATCATGCCCCAGTCAGTGAAAGTGTGTTTCCTACCCCTAGTGCTCAGAGGGTTAAGGCGTATAGAAAAATTAAACCTCATTATAGATTGTTAATGCCTAGTTGATACTTTCATCCAAAACATAAATATTAACTGTTTGAGTCACTTTGAACTGGTAGTTTTCAGGCCACAAGTCGGTTGTTAACCTGAGCCGATAATCTTTAGGGCAAGAGTCGGTCCTTAACGTGAGCCGATAATCTTTAGGGCAAGAGTCGGTCCTTAACGTGAGCCGGTAATCTTCACGGCAAGAGTCGGTCCTTAACCTGAGCCGGTAATCTACAGGGCAGGAGTCGGTCCTTAACGTGAGCCGATAATCTTTAGGGCAAGAGTCGGTCCTTAACCTGAGCCGGTAATCTACAGGGCAAGAGTCGGTCCTTAACCTGAGCCGGTAATCTTCACGGCAAGAGTCGGTCCTTGACCTGAGCCAGTAATCTACAGGGCAAGAGTCGGTCCTTGACCTGAGCCGGTAATCTTCACGGCAAGAGTCGGTCCTTAACCTGAGCCGGTAATCTTCACGGCAAGAGTCGGTCCTTAACCTGAGCCGGTAATCTTCAGGGTGTGATTCAGTTTCAGCCTCCATCTTATTCTTGACCTCAGTATCAGCTAATACCTCAGTTAGTGAAACAAAAAAAAACAAGCAGAGTGATGGGTAGAGGAAATGGTGCTTATGTAGAATACTCAGATACATGAGAGAATTAGAATTTAGTGATTCATTGTTATTGTTGACACACCACAGCACACGACGACGAAGTGTGTTCTCTGGATTTAACCCATATGTGACAATGTGACATATTAGGGGGCAGCTAATTCAGCGCCCGGGGAGCAGTGCTTGGGGGCGAAACCTTGCTCAGGGTACCTCAGTGGTGCCTTGCTGGTCGGGGATTTGAACCTGTAATCTTTCAATTACAAGTGTCCATCCCTAACCATTAAGCCACCACTGTGTATAGGGAGATGTACTACAAGTAGCGTTGCAATACATTTTCAATACTTGGCACAGTATATAATGTAAAAAATGTTTTGTAAACTTGTCACAAACAACCTTTGCAGTGTATTGACAGTCATAGAATTAGTACAATAGTAGCCACTGTAATCCTGTTCATATATTCACAAGCAGTAAATAAACACTATTAAAAATTAGATGTTACTTTATATTATTACAATGCATAATAGAACAGAAAATTACTTTTATATGCTTTCTTTATAATGTCTCAAAGCACAAACGCTTCTAACAATTACACGATTCTAAAAGTTTGTGTCTGAATTAGGGCTGCCAGTAATGACTTTTTTCTATGGATTCATCTATCAACTATTTTACTGATTGGTCGATTAATCTAAATGATTAATTTTCCTCCAAAAAATCAAATGGACCATTTATTTTTATTTTGATAGCAAACTGTATGTTATAAGGCTTTAGATAATGGACGCCGGCTTTTCAGCATTATACGGATAATATTTTCGCCCACAATTCAATAAGCAAATCAGTAGTACGGCCAAAAGTTAGTAATCTGTATAAATTCGGCGTATCCTTATGGTTATTAAACTTGGTTAGGCAGAACCCCCAATGCTACTGTTTTGGTAAATCATATAAAGCTGGTTGCCCAATAAAGCTGGGCAACCAGAACATCTTTTAAAGAGGAGATATTGTGGATAAACAAGGTATAAACATGTTGGTGGCGTCGTCATTACTACTTTTTTTTTAAAAAAAAAAGTTTTTTCATTTTTATTTCAGTCGCTTTTTATTTAGTGTTTGTTTTCGGTTCAGTTTTAGTTTATGATAATAACACTGGTCCCAACCATGGACGTTGTTAGGTCCGATCACTTGGAGCTATAGTTTTTTTTTTATTTTAAGCCTAGCCCTGAGTATTTTAGCCCCTATACCAGTCTTCCTTCAAAAAAAAGAAAAATTAAGCCCCAGGTAAACTTGACTTAGCCCCTGATCGTTTAGCTAGAAACTCCCCTGGTCCCAACGAGCCCAATGCGCACGAACACACACTGGCAACGTCAGTCCACATAGAATAAGCCCAGATTTTAGCCTAAACACTTATTCAATGGAGATTCTAAGGTAGCAGGCAGACTACTTTATGGCTTTAATAATGAGTGTATTTAGTAGCTACATAGACAAAAGATATTAAAAAGCTCTGCATATCAATGGCAATTTAAATGTGAACAGACATTAACACTTAGGGTGGTTTTCTTTATTCTGGCTGTGCAGAATTGCACCTGTGTTTTCTCTTCAGGCACTCGTGCATAGTGCTAGTGCCCCTGTAGCATGCCGTCGAACTTTGCACAGCGTAAAACCACATTTCTGTTTTGTGATAATTTGAATTACTCCCATAATTACGTAGTGATATTAAAGGAAAACATTTATAATGAACTGAAGCATTTTAGAAATCATAGTGGTAATTTCATCAAAATAATTAAAAAAAAGATGCGTTGATGCATTTTCAGCATCGTCATCGACTAATCGCGGCAGCCCTAGTCTGAATGCTCAAACACTAATCAACACAACCTCACAAGATCGTATGGATCCGAACACAACCCATATCTCTGCTTCAACCGTAACAGGAGGGTTAATATTTATTTAGAAGTGATACTCTTCATAAGATATCTCTCGAAGCTTGTTGTAGCGTGTCAGTCCTTTACATGTTTAGATAATTTGTGGTGTGTGCCCTCTTTGTCACTATGGCTTGCATATGTCTTTGGTGTAATGTCCTCATTTGACAGAAAGCCAAGGTATTTCCAGATGTCTGGCGACGCCTTATATTGACCCCTCTGAAGTAGTCGTCTGAATGACACCCCATGTGTGAAACTGCAGTCAGGCCTATGCATGTGCATTGGCAGCCTATGAGCCTCAGTGGTCAGAGTGACCTGGAAGTGCAGGCTATAGAACCGATACCATGAAAATGAGTATCGAAACAGTTTTATACATGATAGTTGTCGAAAGTATCAATTCTAAGTTCAAGTGAATAACGTATAGAATACCCAGAGAAACGTGTGAAGCTGAAGTTCACAAAATGACGTCCATGCCTTGGCTGTTCGGGTCAGAACGCACCCCTTTCCCGCATCCTGGCGACGCTCTCTGTTGATAGTCCTGTGCACTGCCTGTTTAATTCACTCGCATGGCCAGGAAATGCATAAACATACATAACTGACAGTGAAATGTGCTACCTGTACCTACCACTCCGAAAACTAACCTTTTCCCTTTTTTGTCCTTTCAGGGCCAGGTCATCCAGTTCTAAGATGCTGAATCCTCCCGTTATAATTGAATAAAAACTAAAATTTACAGATCGACTTATTGAGTCTTCATGGTCGTGATTTCTGCACCAGTGGTAGCAAAGTGTGAGCAGACTGGTAAAACTTTATTAAAATTGTATATTCACATGCTGAACGTCTTTTAATCTGGAATAAGATAAAGGCAGAATGTTCTGTTTGTTTGCTTCTGTACTGTTATGTCATTAGGGCACAATAAGTTGCTCAGGGTAAATAGTGGGCCTGCCCATTGAGTTATTCACCCTTCTAAAAGCACTGCCACTCCCATGGTTATAGAATATGGTTGGTTCTCCCCTTGTGGAGTATGTGATGGATTGTCGGTTGGGGTTTAGCTGAGCCCTCAACTTGCTTGATCATTAACAGGGTGGTGCCGGTTGGGTTGACTGAGACTTGAGTGCTCGTGTTTGGGTTATGGATGCCGAGCTCCTTGTACAAGGGCAGGATTTGAGTGATGTTGCACTTGGGGTAGCAGAGTTTCTTGTTGGGCAGTAGGCCCAGAGTGAGGAAGAAGGTACGAGGACCACCTATATCCTGCTTGTTGGTTACCGCCAAAGCCAGCCTATTTCCGGACAGGGGTCGCTCCCATACCTCAAAGTTGTTCACCTGTGGAGAGATACATTTATCCGGTAGTACAATTGTTCTGGTGGTCTGTGCATAGCTCAACAAAATGCCTATTGGAGGTTCAACCCCTTGTTCGGACAATTACCTTTAACATGAAATATCCCTGTTTTCCCAAAGGGTCTTGGTTTATAGCAATGACCTGCTTATTCTGCAAGAGATCCCTGGACTTTGGGTCAATAGCCCTCAGGTCATTCGACATCAGCAATGGGGCAGCCATGACTGCCCACAAGGCCATCTGGGTCACTTGTTGATCAAAGCTGAGCCCAAAGTTTCCCAAGACCAACTAGTGGGGAAAATAGAAAGTTATTGTGCAGTGGAGTCAACTGCAGACACACGAATAGGAGAATTGAGAATCTCAGTCTGACACTACCATGTCTGGGTCATTCCAGCCTCCAGGTCCTGCTGCTGGAACTATGACATTCTGGTGTTTTGCAGCCCAGTCTGTAATGGCTGTCACACTGGCCCAGGAGTCAAAAATATCACCAGAGTTTCTCCACTGGTTGCAGGTCTTCCGGATGGCGGTGTAGTTTGGCTATAAATTATGTTAGGGTAGAGGCAGAAAAACTACAGTACAAAACTGGCTGGAAAAACTTTGGAAATGGACTTCTGTTGGCCGTGAGAAGCATGCCTAACTCTTGTGAGGCAGTAAAATGCCTTTGGACGTAAAGCAACAAACTGCTGATTCTCTTGTGCCCAGTTGACTCAAAGTCACTGTCGAGAAGCCCAACGCTTACTATACCACAGCAAGTCTTCTGACCTACCTGCTGATGATCCCACTCATAAAGGGGCCACTCACAGGAATACAAAATACTCCTGCCAGTGTTGTTCAATGCTCTTGACATGTTCATGTAGCCTGTAAAGAGTTCAAGGTGGCAACAAACTTGTGACTTCTTGTAAGTTAACTGAACTGTACTTGAATTAAAAATGCTTAAAATGGGCAGTTTACCCCAAAACTGAAAAAGATATTTTAGAACAGTGATTCTCTACCCATGGGTCACGACCCAAATTTGGATTACATGAAGTTCTGAAAGGGTCACAAACTAAGCATTTTAAAACCAGCAAACTCCTATGCCAATCAACGATCAGATGTCCCTGCCCCAGTCCTCAAATTAACCTATATAAATGAGTCTTGGGTCTGCAAATGCTTAAGCGCAAAAGTAGTGAACACTCAACTAATCCAAGAAGCCAAACCGGAGATGCTTAATTTAAAATTCAGACACATCCACTCAGATTTGTGTGATAGGCATTGATTGGCATAAATTGCAGAGTGCTCTGCATGCTTGATCATAGTGCTAATTTAAACCTACACTTGATATAGGGTCGTGACTGAGCTGACATGGTAAATGTTGGGTCGCAATGCAAAAAGAGGTTGAGAACCACTGTTTTAGAGGGACTTCAGTGCTGTCTATCCAGCTAGGGTGTTCTGATGGACATATCTGCTGTAGAAATGTTGAGCTTCTTTTGAGTGATGGCATATAATGGAATGACTGAATGGCATTCTTTCTGGGGTGATTAAAGTGCCGGAAAAATACATCTAAAAAAATTCAACAATGTCTCTTACCAGGAATCACGACCTGGTTACTCATGATAAACCACACACTTTGTAGTGAGCAGTTTAATGTAGGAACCATTTTGTTGTACTGAGCTCCACACACCAATCGTATCATTACACAGAAGATTTCACTGGGGTACAATTGATGTGTGCGGTTCGGTAGAAGACTGAAAGACGTCATGTTTTGCAAATGGTTTTTCCCTCACCTTCTGCCAGCAATTTCCAGTCAGGCATGTAGCAGCCATCAAACTTCAGCAGGTCGACACCCCACTCAGCGAAAGTCTTGGCGTCAATGTCGTAGTGTCCAAAGCTACCGGGGTAGCCGGCACATGTTCTGACACCCACGTCGGCATAAATGCCCAGTTTCAGACCCATCGAGTGAACCTGCAGGTACATGGCATGGTGATGCATCATAAGTAAGAGTCTGTGATGTCAGCCAGCGACGATCTCCAAAATCTAGCTTCATATAGTGCATGGCATTAGAAAAACTGCCAACCGGACAGTTATATTACTATGTTATCTTTGAAAAGATCAGGACAGAATGATTAAAGTTAGAAAAACCTTCACAATAAGACATATTTCATCCATTAAGTTTTTATATATGCAAAGCATTGCATTGTACCGTCACGCTATGCGCCAAGTCATAGTTCAACACATCCATTCCAAAGTAAACATTTGTGAGCTTAAAAAAAGTAAGATTAACACCGAATGTTGCAAGGAAATTTCCATGCCTAACCGGCATGTGATAAGCGCCGATACACATATTGTCCGGCAGAGGGGAGTGTTGCGCTAATAGTTACTTTTAACGGCTAACACATGGATATTTATCTCAGTAACTGAAGGCCTTTGCTAATTTTAAATTTTTTAAAAATCTAACTAACTGAACATTTTCCACGTTATTAAAAAGCTCATTTTTATTAAGGTTTTTACATTTTTTTAACTTTTATATTTAAGGTTTTTATAAACTTTTTATATTTACTGCCCTTACTGTGCAGACGACACAGGTGTGGGCTTTGTTAGAAAGCATTACTCAGGGACACCCTGTCATCCATCTGGGTGTGGTGGGTCGGGGTGGGGGTGCAAGGGTAGACTCACATAGTCCGCGAGCTTCTTGATGCCCCTAGGGAAGCGCTTGGGGTCGGCCTGAAGGCGGCCCTGGGCGTCGCGACTGGAAGCGGGCCAGCAATCATCGATGCACACGTACTCATAGCCGGCCTCCTTCCAGCCATCCTTCGCCATCCTGTCGGCCATCTGCATATACAGCTTCTCGCTGCGGGGGGTGTGAGCACACTCGCTCAGTGCAAGGCTGTGGATACTGCAGCACATTCCTTACAATATACTCCTTACAGCCCCCTGCCCCCTGTACAGACCCTGGTGCACCCACCAGTATAGCGTGGGGTCGGGGAAAGGCCAGAGCTCTCAGGCATGGGGGGGGGGGGGGAGGTTGTAGTCTCTCACAACACGGGTAACTTCAAATCAGTGTTCCAATTAATAAAATTATCTTAGAAGCTATGGCACAACCTGAAAATAACCCAGGGTGGGGCGCCAACTCATCATAGGCCCCCAAACGCACAATTTGACTGCAGAACATGAAGGAAACAGGGAAAATATGCAAGCATCACACACTCATGGGGTCAGGACAGATACTTCAACCCTGGTCCTACAACGGCAAGACAATACTGACCACTGTGTTAATGCGCCGCCCCCAGCAGTCTAATGCCTTGGCTGATATTATAACTATTAATAGTCAAAGTTAGTAGCATCAGAGCTAGAGACACAACTACCAAAATAATGGAGATGCCTGCACTGGACGATCAGCCATTTTCTGTACTGGAGGACGAGGGATTTCTTATGATCATTCACCACTTACAAGAGGTGAGGTCTCAAAGTACTGGACCGCAACATCAGTTCTGTACTACAGGTCAATCTTTCGTTTCCTACACAATAACAAATAGTGCAACGTCATTCCACCCCAGCCCAGTAGTTCCTGCTCAAATACCCACCCTGGAACAGGGACTAATAAAAGGACCAAGAACTACCTCCCAGGAACTATAATTGGGGCGAATTTCTGCGGTGGTAAAGTGACATAAGTTCCTGAGTACCTAAGAATTTCCTGCTTCTTCAAAAAGTCCCTGCACTGGAAAGGGCCTTACAGAATCTTCTGTAAAAACACTGAAGAGGTTTGAGGGAAAAAGTGAAGGATTAATTTTAAATAATTTGATTTAGGTAAGAGAAAGTATTTGTAAATGACACCAAGCAGGCAGCTTAATGACAGGTCATTTGATATGAACTGGAAACCGTAGAGCCCCGAAAAGGCTTCACCAGAATAAAACTTCATTAAACAGAAGCAGTCCCTTTATTTGCTCTCCAGTTCATTTGCCGTCCGGCATTCGTCTTGTGCGGGGTTTTTGCGTTTATGTATCTTACCTGATGCAATTGTCAGGATCCGTCTCGCAGTTTATGTTGCACATAAACCTCTCCCAGTGCAGCCAGCCCATCGGCGGCGTCAGCGCGAGACCATTGTCCAGAGGATGGACCCCGGATATAAATGCACAGAAAAACAAGGCAACCGTGCCCAGGATTACCGCCGACATGGTCACTAAAGTGCAATGAAAGTTACCCAACAAACAACCCAGAGTTTAGCGCTCAGTGTCCGAGCCGGCTACCGGTTCCTTGAATATGAAAAAACCCGCTGTGACTGACGGCAAAATTGACCAATGATGGAGAGGAATGAACGCGAATCGGCCAATGAGCATGTAGTATCGACGAATGACAAACCAGGAAGTGCGTTCACGTTCCTTTCCAGGAGCGTGTGACCTGTCTCATGTGATTTCTTTCTTTTGATCTGCAGGAAGCATATGAATTTCCACGTTGTTTTACAGCGATGCAGGTTCGATCCTAAAGATTAAGCTCAGCACCTCCATAATCACAATAATCGCCCTTTAAACGTTTCAATAAAGCCGTTTACTTATCTTATACAGTGGTACCTCGGTATACGTCCAACTTGGTATACATCAGTTTCTTCACACAGCAAAACACATACGATAAACCCGCCGTGCGCTGCAGGGCCGCTTAAAGACGATCTTATTCTGCTAGTTTGGTACGGATAGTACATAATGTATGATTATTATAATTCATCCACTTTCCATAACTACGGGGTCGTGGTGACCCTGGAGTCTATGGAGGACCCTGTGCAGGATAAGCAGTATGGAATATGGATGGCTGAATTACAAGTGGTACTGCCTGTATCAGTGTGGGGGAGCTCTCCTGTTCCACTGCGGCTGGCAGTGAGAGCACTAGCAACTGAAGCAGGGTCCTTCCCTTTGCCAAGGAGTGTGGCCATCGTGGCTAAAGTATGTTTTCATCATTCTGGTGAGTCTTATGCATCAAAAACCAGATCAGAGGAATACACATGAACAAACCTGTTCTACTGGGTGTAAGATGTTTACAGGTTGGCCAACTTCTGGCCCAACTTCTATACACTGGGCAGCTATACTTTTAAAAAACCTCCTCTAGTGACAGAAACCCAGACGGTAAATAACCAACAGGGAGCCAGCATTAGTAATGGGCTGTTTGGGGAATAATCATGTGCTTGCGTGCTTTTTTGTCTGTGTTGGGGTTGTGAGATGACGGCTGAGACTTTAAGCATCACAGTAAACAACCGGCAGCAGCAAACTCTATGTTTCAGCATCTAATTATGAAGCAGTAAATCGCCTGTTTGACTGTCGTGACTAACAGTACCAGGTAAATCATGTCACGTTGCGAATACAGAATGGAAAACGAAGTATATCACCTGGCGCTACTTACGAAGCCGGCGCTTAAATAAACACGAAGCCTGACCTTTCTGCAAATGTCAAGAGTATGCACTTCAACCTGAAACATTATCAGCCACTGTACCAAAGGACAGGCTTGATGCAAACAATTTGTCATTTTCTGTAGTTCATATCAACTCTGACTGAAGAGGTGCTGCTTTTAAATGTCAGATTTCAATTTCACTGGCCACTCCTCCTGCCCTCGTCCCCCAGAGAAGAACCAGTTAGTTCATTTGGCTGTGAATTGAGGTGTTTTTGATTTCCCAGGTTGGGGACCCACTGATGAGCCCGGGTGACTAATGTGTGGCGGCAGCCGGAGGCTGCTGGTCACGTCGGGCCCTTGGTGCCCATTTACATCGCCGTCATACGATTGATTGGCCAGCTCGCCACTCTCTTGGATTACACATGTCGTATATGTGTTCCTGCTGTAAACACTTCCGTCACCCAAGCGTGCACTCTGACATCTGAAAACTTTGCATTAAGACTCCTTATTCTGCTACTTCAGTTGACGTATGAGATTGACCAGAAGCATCACTATCCGTTCCGTGTTTTTACCATGTCAAAGTTAACCAATCTCCTGCCCCGTCTGCCTGCATCTTCACCTCCTGCCTCGGGCTTAGACGACTGACAATGGCGCCCCCATGTGAGAGGATGGTCATTCACGCCCACCTTTTGATACAGAGGCGTGCACCCACACGGCCACTCACCCTGTTCTGGCAAGAATCTTTATCTGGCTGTCTTCATTAGAGGATCGTCACTGATAGTTTTGGTGGCTGCTTTGTATACCGCTTAGAAATGCTTCTCATCCTATACGTATGGTGACCTCCTAATCCATGTTAGGGGGGACACTTATGAGTCCCCTCTTATGAGTTTGTAAATTACCATTTCAATTAAAAAGACCACTTCAGCACTGAGTACTTGCTGTGTGCTTATTAGTCAGTCTCCTATAATCATGCATGTGTCACTAATGTTAATGTGAAACAGCTGGATGAGTCTTTCAGTCAAGGAAATAAAACAGTCAAAGCACAAAACGAGTCAAACAATTTAGCTGAGCAGAGGAACCTTTTAATTTTAAAGTAGTTTGTAAAACCCCAAGTAGCTGACAGTGTCCCACAGACATGGATTAGGTGGCCACCCTACCAATACATCTCACTTTACTATTTATAAAGTCCTTGATCACTTGGATCAGGTGTTTGTGGACTAGAACAAAAATGTGCACTGACTGGGGGGCCACTGAGGAATGGGTTGAGGACCACTGATGCAGACCAAGGGTCCTTCTTTGACTCTCTTGATTCTGTTGGTCCATCCTTCCCAAGGCCCTCTATGCTGCCCATGCTGCCATCCTGACTGAGCAAATATGCCCTCATGACGTCCCCTTCTTCTCCAGATCTGGCCGCTCATCCATTTCCCCCTCCAGTGATCCCTGGGGGGGGTCATCCTGAGGTCATTCTGAGGTGCTTTCCGGTCATTCTCAACATAACTCCTAGGGGAACCGATGCTTGATAATTATTTGACTCTGATTGCATGTAGATATCCTTGGTATTTTCTGAAATGGCCCACGGAGGCTCACAAGATCTCGGCCAACGAGCTTAGCTCTGCGTCTGAAAAAAAAGAAATCGATATTTACTGTGCGATCGATACAAATTCGAGCATGTAGCCTATCAAAAAAGTCACCTGTTCAAAAATAAATGACCTTCAGTCAAGTTGCGTTTATTACGAATCCGTGGTACCTCCGCTCCTCGTCTAGCAGTTCGGGGAACGGCGTGACCTTTGTTTTGCTTGTATAGAGGAGAGAAAAAAATACTTATTGCCTGTTGCAGAAATGAAGGCTGTAAAATTCACAAGATTAACGGGAGGAGCTGCCCATGGGGAGATGTGTACGTGTCGTGGGCTCAGGCAAAAGGAACAGGAGAAAAGCGCGTGACCTGGAGTGTGACGTGTGGTGTGTGCACCACTTGTGATCGTCATGCAGCAAGATGAGCCCTGGCATTAACCCATATGCAAAACTGGAGGGGGGTGTGGAGGAGGGGGGTGATGGTAGTTTCAGGAGGAAAGAGAAGATGCTGAATGTGACAGATGCTTTGTTTCAGATCCTGATGTCTTAACGGAAGCTGTGGCGGGAACAGGACCGTCAGGATTCCCTCGGTGTGTTAATTTCAGATGCCATACTAGGCCGGTTCAGGGCCTGCCAACTAAGGATGCAGCAAAGGCGCTTTTTATTACTTGGGGCAGTGGTGGCCTAATGGTTAGGGAAGATTATTTGGAAGATTGCTGGTTTGAAATCCCGGACCAGCAAGGTACTACTGCCCCCTGCTATATCACATATGGGTTAAATGCAGAGGACACATTTCATTGGTGTGTGCTGTGGTGTGTCAACAATGATCACTGATCACACTTAAATGCAGACAGCTGGAGAATCAGGGTGGATGCAGGAGACATTTTGAGGTGTATCAGCATTAAGGGGACAGTAATTTAGAAGCAGTTTAAGGTGTGTGAGCAGGTAACATTTTTGTGCCTCAAAGCTTCACATGTGAGCTTCCTACATTATCTGCAAGAAAAGCACAAGGCCACACCCCTATTGGGTGGTCCCACATATGATTAACCTGACAAGCTCACCCAATCAGAATGGCTCTGAGAGGAATACTAATCAGAGTTGAATTAAGTATTTAACTATAAGTCAGTCTCCCTGACAGGCTGAATGCCAGATTATATTTAAAAACCAATTCCTTTTATGGCTTGGTCATGCTAATTAATCCGTGCACTTTTAGCAGTTAATTAAGCACGGGTACTTAAGGAGGAGGGATTATGACATACTCTGGCTTTGAAAGCAGCAGCATGCTGTCTGGAAAGGAGGCGAGATAACTTTGTGGGGCCTGTTACGAGTGTGAATGACCGACAGTCTCATTGTCCGCTAATTAACTGGCCGTGGACCGAGCACCCCCCCCCCCAGTATTCTGATTGCTCTGCCCTCAGCTCTCTTTTCTTACCATCTCCTTTCGCATGATGGACACAAAGACCTTATTTGATCATGGGGGCAGATGGTGAGGAGAGGCTGTGTGTGTGTGTGTGTGTGTGTGTGTGTATTTACCGTGAGCACTCCTCTTACAGCCCTGGGTGGAATACGGCGGTGGGGGAGCGAGGGGGTCCTGATGCAATCACAGGGAAGGGACCATGAAATCTGTTCCGCCAGGTAAACCCCCCCCGCCCGTGAATTGCCTTTCCTTTTTTTTTTCCTTTTTACTAGCAAATCCAATTGCGAATCAGTTCAAGGATAACTTTCACTGGGGGTTCCAATAAACTTGCAGAGAGGAGAGAACGGGGGAGGGGTCTACGAAGAGGTTGATATCAGCCTGTGAAGAAGAAGGCTGCAGAAAGACGAAGGTGGAGACGGAGAACGCCGCCTGTAACACAGAGAGACAGAGGGCTGCTGTCCTCAGCCGGAGGCGAAGCGTCGTCTGGCCGCTTTCTCACTGCGGCTGAAAGTCGCTCTCTGCAGAAGGCAGACGTGCAAAAACGATTACGTGCATAAGTCTCCAGACTGGCTCCGGGAGCTGCTCAGTGCCACAGAGATTGCACTGGAATTAGTCTGTAACCTGGTTAAAAAAATCAATTTGAGTCAAATGCAAGAAATTGGTCCTGCAGGACTCCCAGGGCATCGGGTGATAGTGACAGTAATTTGTTTTGCAAATATGGTGCGGTACACTGGGCTGGGGGTAATAAGCCCCCCTGCCTTCAGTGGATTTCATTCAGGTGCCCCCCCCCACCCCGGCCCTTTTAACAGTCACAGGGGAGTCAGATGGAGGACATCATGTATGCTCACTGTATATGACTGTCAGGTCTTAAATTACCAGTGTCGTGCAAGTGAAAGGCAGAGGTGGACAAAGTACACAACTCCATTACGTCAGTCAAAGTATAAATATTACTCTTATACAAGTCAAAGTTGCTCAGTCAAATTTTTACTTGAGTTAAAGTACTGGAGTACTTCATTTTAGAAATACTCAAGTATTCAGAAGTACATTTTCTTTTTATTGTCGATGCATTATTTCATTGATGTTATGATGTTACAGAATCAACAGAATCTTACAATCTAACTCTGAAACAGCCTACTGAATGCACTGACTTACTTGTAGAACCTGTACAATAAAAAGCTTGTGGAATATGATACAATGCATATTGAAACACAATTGAATCTACAAAGGGACAGCCATTTTTCATCTTCTAATTTTACACCCCCACCCCACCCTCACAAAACAGCATAGTAGTGTGACACAGCTCAGGCAGTGTGCATGTTTGTGTGTGTGTGTTCAGGCACATGTGTGCATCAGGCAGACAACGAAATTGCTGTAAATGCAACTTCCTCCGAAAATTAAAACGGAATAAAACGACCAACCTGCGGAGGAGTAGCTTACTGTGATTGGTATTTCTTCTGTGATGAACAGAATATAGCCTGTCGCATTTTAGAAAAGAAAGTTTGTCTGCTGACGTCAAAGCTATGCTTCAAAGTACTGAGTAACGAGAACCTTCATAGAAATGCAGTGTACTCAGAAGTACAATATTTGTCTTTTGAATATATTGGAGTAAAAGTCATGTTTCCAAAAATAACTGATACTCAAGTAAAGTACAGATACTAGAAAAATGTCCTTAAGTACAGTACTCGAGTAAATGTATTTCGTTACTGTCCATCCCTGGTGAAAGGTGAGGGATAGACACCTCCGTATTGTTTGAACAAGCCATCGCCTGCCAACCGCTGTGATCCAGGAGTCCGTCCTACCGCCTGACTGGGTGCCCTGGGTGCTAACAAGCTGCCAGCAGCAGTGGAAGTTTCAGGACCCGGACCTGTGCCCAGAAAGACGCAGACTGTTTGTGCACATGACACTTCAGGTTGGACCAGTTTGCTGGAGGCGCTGAGATTATACAGAGGAACTGGCTGGGCTAACTATGGGGGTCAGTAGGTGGCGTCAATGAGACAGGGGCCCTGGGGAATCCTCCAGGAAACAGCAGGAAGTGATGTAATTTGTTCTGAGAGAGGATGCTTGAATTAAGATAGCTGTTTATGCCAAGACATTTCATTTATCCAAGTCTTGTTTGTGGGTCAGTCCCCCTGGTATTTCTGGCCGTTTCTTGCTACGATGGGAAACTTGACGTGGAATCGCAGTAATGGGCATTACCCTCCTCCACTGTCCTCGAATGGGAATGGGGGGGTGACGGGGACCCCTTTCTCCTTGTTGGCTTACTGGGGCCTGCACAGCTGGAGCTGTTTAGCAGATGTGATTGATCTGGAGAAAAAGGTTGTTTTCTGTGCTGATATCAGTGTGGCAAACTGTCCGCTTCCCACATTGTGCTTCCTACATACCAAATCTATATATTTCAACTCTGGAAAATGTTAATTAAGTTTAACAGCTACCTGCCACGCACCTTTTTACCCAGAGAAGGGGGAAGCTCTGAGAGGCTGTTACTCCGTGGCAACAGTGCCGACAGCCTCAACTGCATTTCAGGGTGGCGGGGGCCTGCGGAGGCGTGCTTCTCTGCCATCCCCCCATCATCGTACCCCCGGGTCTCCCGTCTCCTCTTCCTCCCACAGACTTATTACCTTCCCAGCTTCTCACAGGCCCCCCTCGTTGTCATGGTGACGAGGGCCCCGGTGTGTACCTGCGATTTCGAACTTCTCTTCTCGACAACCAATTAGTGTTATTTTGTTAACAGTGATTGTCGGTACAAAGTTTGCTCCGTGCTCCTCCCCTGCTCCTGGGCGCAGCTTCTCCGACGCTCCCCTCAGGCGTACGTGACGGACGCCTCAGAGCGTGGCAAGGAGCAGGGTTTCGAACCTTTCAGTCGTGTGCTACTGTCTGCTAATAGGGCTTCATCTTTTTCATGGTGGGTTTTTCTGTAGACTTTGTGCCAATTTAATGTAATATGGCACCGAAGGTATGAAAACAAGCCTTTAAAATTCCATTTTAAAGAAAAAATGCATATTTAAATACATAATACATGTATATTATTATTGTTTTGTTATGATTAGGGGTCTAAGCAGCGCAGCTGATGAATCAGTCTTGTTTTTTTGATTATGTTTAATTGTCAGTGGTGAAATGACCAGTAATCAAATTAGAAACCTCTTTGTTTTCATTTTGGAAAAGCACAGATGCCGCTCGGAGCAACCCGTAGCCTTTGCTGCATCTTCTGCCTCGTTCTTGACACTCAGAGCTTCATTAAGTCGCTGTCCACTGTATACAGCTCCGGTGGCCATTGATTCATTATGGATCTGTCACAAAGTATCAGTTGCACAATTGGTTGTGCAGCGATTGCTGAGAAGCGGGACCATTGTTAGACCATCCATGCAATGTGCTGTTTGGCCACATGACAAACGGATGTAATCATATATTAGGAACTTTACGGCCGTCGGGAATGAATCCCATTCCGCGGGCGGGCTGGGAGCAGAAGTGGCGTCCGGTCCGGTGAGCCTGCAGAGGAAGATGCTAATTGAACTCTCGTCTGATACCCCTCCTCCCCATCCACGGGGGAACCAGGCCTGTATCACAACATCCATGGAGCTGCAGAAAGGCTGGGAGGCTCAATATCAGACTGTTAATGTTAGCTGGAGAAGAATGATGGTGGAAAGGTCAGCATGGACTTTAAAGGAATAAACAACCACAGAGCAGTGATTTACTATAGCAGCAGAGTGCTTTTATGGGGGC
>JAODKC010000002.1:28208421-28249193 GCA_026777985.1 Mormyrops attenuatus
CCCCCCCCCCCCCCCCCCCCCCCCCCCCCCCCCCCCCCCCACAGCAGCATGCGGGGCTAAGTGTCACCATGCCGGGGGTCATGGCACATTTAGTGATGCTGCCTATGCTTCCTTGCTAATTAGCCCGAAGGAAAGTGACCTTTGCGTTTACTGCAGGTCGCTGCGGAGGAGGCCGGGCTGCGGGGGCAGTCATGGGCAGGGCCGGTGCACGGAGCGGGTGTGATGATCACTGGGTGGCAGAGTAGAGCAGTTTGGGACAAAGCCGGTCACATGACCAGAGTGCTGTCTGAGGGTCATGAGATACACGGTTAACTGGGCCCCAAGTGAGTTACCAGGCTGTGAGATTCGGCTGATGACACACAAATGTCAGGCTGCATCCAAAGAGACCGGAGTGGCTCACAAAGCTTCCGGATCACGTTGGGCTCCCACCTTTACTGGGAATTTGGCTCTAAAAAGTGCACGCTCTTCGCATTCCTCAGTAATATGGAGCTGCAAGTCACTCTCACAGTGAGGCACCTCGTTCTGCAGACCTCCGTGTTCTGCTGGAGGCCGTCAGCTAAGCTTTGTCCTCCGATGCCTCTGAGCTGTCGGTACATCAAAGCTAGATAAGCCACAGACTGGGGCCAGAAATTATAGTTGGTGCCAGCCTCTCATTCACTGGGTAAAGGGTACAGTGCAGCTACAGTGGTAGCCTTCAGAGAAAGTGGCAGAAATGTTTCTCGTCCTCCTCAGTGCCCGCAGAGTGCGTCTTCTCGTGGGAGCTCTTTGGGAGTCTCTTCTTTGAAGCAAGGCTGAATTACCAGTTTGAGGCACTCCAGTCAGATGACCACGAAGCCTCATAACCGGGACAGGGTTAATGGTTCCCAGTGGACACTTCCATTAAGGCCAGTAGGCTGAAGTGTATGATGGTGGTAGCCAGAGATGGGGGAGAGCCAGGTATCTTCTGAGAGTGACAGGTGTTGTCAAGGAGCCAGGGGGGTGAAAAAAGGGGTGGGGGGTGCATTGTCATTTAGCAGATGCTTTTATCCAGAATGAAGTACAGTGTCAGACAGTCCCTGAAGCAGCTGGGGTTAAGGGTCACTCTGCTGCACCAGTGACCTGATCACACCCTGCTTCCTCACACTGCTCGTCATTAATGTGTCTCTTCCAGTGGCAGGAATGTCCTTCACCACTTGTCTCTTGCAGGAAAGTCCACATGCATTGCCCTCCCATCGCTGTGCCCCCCCACCGCCCTCCCCACATTACTGAATCACCACTATCTCAGTGTACTCAACCAGAAGCTGTGCATCACAGTTTCCAAAAAAGAAAAACATTCAAAAAGCAAAGCTCCTGCCTGGCCCCCTCCCTTGGAGGCCAGGGCTGAGCTTTGAGGGAGGATGGAGATAGATTATTGGGGGGGTAGGGCTGTATTTAGTCTTAGAGGAGCCATGTGAGCCCCTCCCTGCAGTTGGAAGTTGAGGGGAAAGCTGTAGAGAGGGGGGTTATGAGATGGGCAGAGCTCAAGGCTTTTCTATCCTCCCACACTAATGAATCGCTCCCTAGATGACGGGTGGGGGAAGACAGACACTGAACTGGCGAGGCATCGAGTTTCAGACCGCCCATCAAGTCTGAGGTGACCAATAGCGGCTCGGATCTGGTCGAGCCAAACTGGGTTCACGGTTTTATCGTTAATATTTTAAGGTTTGACTCCAGATGATTCACTGTTTTAATATTGTATCACTTCCCTCAAGTCTTGGTTACGCTGGTGAAAAAATGAAAGATAAGAGTAGCTGATATGAATTTAATTATGGCTGGGTAGGATGTATAACCCTGTGCCTGCCCCCACCCCCACAGTCACTGGTTGACACCTCAGTTGTCGTTAAATCCTCTAGACTCTTATTTTTAAACCAGGGAAGACTGGTAATTTTCCAACAGAGCAGTCTGCTCACGCTGTTCGTCTTCTAACGCGACTCTCCATTGACACCAAAAAGACTTTGTCTTGTTTTTATTCCCTGGTTTCACTCCCCCCCGAATAAGGCCCCCGTTTCTTCCTTCCATCTCTGTGCCATGTGATTCTCTCTGCCATCCCTTCCTGAACAAATCTCGCAACCTATTTATGCGTCTCAATATTATGCTAAAGCAATTCAAAGGGAGCACCCTTCTGAACAGCACAAAAGCCCAACCTCCCCCTTCCAGGTTACATGCAGGCAGCTTACTGCCCCCTTCTTACCCCCTAACCCACCCCCAAATCTTTTCCCCTTTTTCATGTCAGGACACTTCCTCCTCATTTCATTTTCTGTGCGAATTTTAAGAATCCAGCTCCCGTCGTCAACGCCTGCTGATACCTTACATTGACGTTTTATGTTCTTAATTCAGAGTTTTGATGGGATCACTGACACAGCGGATGCAAAACTTGATCCTGTCACAAGTGTGTCTGGAAAAGGAAATCTCTCTTGTACTGTAACATCTCCCTGTAACAGCATCCAAACATCGCTTTCATGACACATGATATTTTTCATTGGGGACCTCATTGAGCTCAGCTGTCCGTCACCATGAATGGCGTAAGGTTATCTGCAGCAGTACGTGATTGGGTATAAGTGCCATGTGAGGAGAAACACCTCTGAAATAATCAGAGAAGACACAAACTGATTAAAGGCAACGCTGTTTCAGCCTTCAGGGAAGTGCTTTACCTGAGGCATTATTCAAATGTAGTAAGCTAAGCTGCTTTGGAAAACTGATATCTAGAAAACAGATATTAATAATACGAGCAATAAAACAATAAAACCAATGTTGGTGTTGCAGTGTGGAGTGGACAGCCTGCCCTGACAGATAGGACAGGTTCTGTTTGAATGTGGGTGTGGGGGCTGTGAGCATAAGCAGCCCAGGCAGGCTGCACTATGAAGCCGTCACAGAACATTTCAGAGAAAGGGTGACTTGTGAAACGGGATCAGTCTCCATGGCTGTGTAATGCTGGGGGGGCAGTGGGGAAAGATGGAGGGAGATAACGAAACTCCTCAGTGTCGCTCATCATGAGAGTTGTGCATGTTTAGTAGCAAGTTAGATAAAGTGCGAAAGTGTCCGTTCCCATTCCTGAAGCTTCGCTTTAACGTCTCAGATGGATGACGTGGATACCGCCCTAAAGTTTCCCCTCTTTTCTGCGGGGACCGGCACTCCTCGCCTGGCAGCCCGCCTGGTAGATTTAGCTTTGTTGGGAGGGGCGTTCCTCTCGGATGAGGCAGACGAAGCATCCCCCGCCACTCCGTGATGACTAGCCGTTTTTATCATCTACAAACCTACCTTGTCCTCGAGGAGATCCGGCCTCCTCCATCCTCAACACAATCGCAGTCATAGAGCCCCTTTTTATATCTCTCACACATGCTCGTCTAGACTGAAGTTCGTTTTAGGTAGAAATCGCTGGGTGAGATTTTCCATTCGAAATAAGCCTACTTCTGCCTGGTGGGATTTTCCATTAGAACACTGTTTGTGGGGCTGAAGATAAACCCAGAGGTTTGCAGGAGACTGTCTAACCAACAGATTGCACGGCCGCTTCTATGTCACGCCTTTTTGAGGATAGGTTGCAACGTTGATTTATTTATTGGGTAGTTAAATCACAGCTCTCAAGCCCGCCCCCCCGACACTGTTTACTTGTTCCAGCAGACTTTGAAGCCTCTGCAAGCGGTTATGAAAGTTGTCATTTTGCTGGGCTGCTTATGAGTCTCATTGAGGTAAGAGGCCAAGCCTTCGAGGTCTTCTTCAGAAGCCTCACTGGGATTCAGCGTTATTGAATCCAATTAGACCCCCCACACTAATGTTACCACCCCCTCCCCCATCATCCTCCAGCTAAGCGATGTCCGGGTATAAAGATGGATGCTGTGTAGGAGGCACGGTGCGGAGCTTCTGCTCTGCTGCACATCAGTCATGGTTTGCAGGTTTAGGAAACCTTCTTAGGGCCTACAAAGGGCTGTATACTTCCAAACGGCACAATGCCTCTTAAGTTGGACAGCTACAATTCAAATGAATGAGGACACCCAAGAGGTCTTCTGGGACAACCTCCTCATTCCAGTCTCCTCTAAGAAAACATGGTGATGAATCCCTTAAAGGCAGATCTGGCACAGCACTGAACATCACTCTGGGAGAAATGGCCTTGTTATACACAATACCTAATCTTTCTGACGTTTGCTCACAGCTATCAGGTTTTGTAGGAATAATCTCCTTAAGCTTTCAATTAGCATCGGGCTCAACACGACATGCCAATATCCCTTCTGGGTCACCAGTCCTCAACGCCGCCCCCGCTCACTAAGTTCACTTTCAAGGTTGAGAGAAAAACCACAAGGTCCTGCTTCTCCATGTAGGAGGTGACATTTCCGTAGGTGATAGGGGAACATCAGTGTTATCAATCTTCTCCATGACTCCTCTTTGCTGTTCATTGAGTTGCACATGCCGCATCTATAGATTGTGACAGCTGACATTTTCCTGTGACAAGTCAGAATGTCTCAAAGGACCACTCTGTCAAAAAAGTGTCAAGTCTTTGTTAATTCTAACCTCTCGTTCATGGACTGAACCAAAGCCAGGGACATGATTTAGGCTGATTTGTACAAGCCTTGACCAGGATAATCTGTCTAACTTTGGTGCTTATCTTCAGAGCACAGCTGTTGGTGCATAGCTTCTGTAGGTCCATCCCGCCAATTCCTGAGGACCTTTGGGAGATCTTGATGCATATCATGCTGGATGGCCTTACAAAGTTGTGACATCATGTTGAAATGAGACAGGAGCATAAGTCTCTGTCTATCTATGAATAATGCCTGTCTAATATTTGTGAAAAACCACTTGTGTGATCCCTGGGAGTTATGCACCAATATTCTGTGGACAGATGCCTGAAACGGGGCCCTCTTCCTGTAACACTCTGTAAAAACCAATAATTTGAAGCATCAATCTCAAACACTGAGACAGAGATGTAAATTCTGCCATTGACTGTGTGAGAGACAATAACTACAGGTGTAGTTTGGTTGTTGACATTGCTGATAAAGATGGCTTAGCAGTTTATTCAGAGGAAGGGGAAGATTATGTTTTCACATCCTTGGGAGTGACATACCTTCTTTTTACTAAATATTTTTAAATTATTGAAATTTCATGTTATTTGTCCACTTAGGTCTCTTTAGCCTAACACTCATGTTTTGTTACATAGCCCTTAACAGTGAGTCACATAAAATGGGCGCATTCAGAGCATTCGGGAAATCGCAGCACTACAAATATGTTACTTTATTTAAATGATCCAGCAGGATGAATGTCTGCACTAAGGCCATACGGTGGATTCTCTCCGGGCCACCTGCCTTTGAAGGTAACTGCCCTGAACAGCTTAGCTTAGAGCCAGAACACACAAAGCTGTGTTTTGAAAAGCATGACAACATGTGAGGCATAGAGCTACTCAGCCGTGTTGAAAATAACAAACAGAGGCTTTGCGTTTGTCCTTATCAGGACCATACAGCCGTCACACGCCGCTCCGGATTGGGGGCTCCGGTAATGAAAATAGTCGCGTCGTTTAATACTCGGTTAATTTAAGCTTTGGAACAGAATAACGATATTTTTATCTTTGCGTTTTTCTGCAGAAGTTCTGTGCTATAATTATCATTTTCAGGCCATAATCGAAGATTTTGAGTCTTCGGGATCCATAGATGTAGATTTTGCCGGGGAGCAGATAAGGAAGCGTGGTGTGCACAGATGCGCTTATCGCGCTTCCCGCAGAGCGACGTCGGTCACAGACTACTGGAGGTTCCCCTCGTGTGCTGGCTGCTCATGCCGCCACTGCTCTTACATACAGCACACGTGACACTCAAGGACAGTGCCCCAGTTAATGAACCATCTGTCCTGACAGTGATGGGGATCCCCAGCCTCGGTCTACAAATCGCAGCCTGGGTGTGTCGAGGTGAAAACAGGAAGCTTGTTTGTTATTGGTTGTTATTGTCAACGTGGAGAAACAGTCAGCATGCTTATCGTATCTAATCTGCTGGTAAAAAGGGCCACGGGTCGTCACTGTGGTGCTCTGACACTCAAGGGCGTAGGCGACAAAGGGAGACATAGAGCGGTTTTGATTTGTTTTGGCAGCGCGGATCTTGTGGGGAATTCAGCGAAGGATAAAAAGCCCATCGGCTTCTGTCACTACGTGTGCTGGCCTTAGCTCTGATCCAAAGCAGGGCAGTGCCGCAGATTAAAGATGCTGTTCCCTGGGCAAATGAACCAGAAAAGGGGAAAACAGAGGACAAAGGAATCAACAGGATTTGGGATCACTCCAGAAAGGATGGAAAAAGTAGAGAATTTATTTGGATGCACAGTTTTGGCATCAGCATGTGCATAACGCACATATAGTTATGAAAATATGATGGACGCTATGGCCTATAACTGGGTGTAGGATTGTCCATCCGGGTCTGGGCATGTTTACTGAGTGAGAAAGGTTTATATTTTGGTCCACAATATGAAAAACAAGTGATCTGATTGGATGTTCTCATCACCTGACTTAGCCCTCCCCCCACCAGTGAACTGTGGTATATTGTTAGTATACCAAACAATTTTATCAGTTTGAGGGCTTTAGCAGTTCATGGTGTTTCCATCCAGCCATTTTCTGAAACCACTTATCCTATTTAGGGTCACAGGGGGTCTGGAGCCTATAGACACAAGGCAGGGAACAACCCAGGATTGGGCACCAACCTATCAGAAGGCAGGCAGACATGTCATTTGGCAACCCAAATTAGCCTTAGCATGTTTTTGGACTGTGTGGGGGGGGGGGGGGACGAGACTACCCAGTATAAACCCCATGATGACACAGGGAGAACATGCAAACTCCACACACGTGGAACCCAGGCAGAGACTTGAACTCAAGTCCCAGCGGTATAAGGAGACAATGCTAAGCACCGTGCCACCATGCTACCACTCATAGTATTTCTTAAAGGAAAAATGTGGGGGACAAACACAGAACTTTTTGAGATGAAACTACAAAATCATTAAAGCTATGTAGGGGTGGAGTGTGGCTCACTGGGCCTGTTTTTGGAAAGTTGGGGGGGTTTGAATCCTAGCACCATAGAGGTATTTCACTGTTGGGGCCTTCAAGAAGGCCTGTGGCCCCTGACGGGTGCAGGAACTGTCTGATCCTGCTTTCTCAACTGTAAGTCACTTCAGACCAATCATCTGCTAAATTTATGAAATGTCCCATTTACAGCACATTGCTGTTTCAAAGGAGTGTCATCACAAAGCAAAGGTGCCTACTACAACAGCAGCATTGAAAAAACGAGCTTTACATTTTGCTGTTGGAGTGCAAAAAACCACTGTGATGAATCAGAGTTTGACACAAACAGGAAATTTTAATTTCATCACCCTTGGGACTTTTTTTTCCGGTGCTGTTGTTCTGGGAAAATGCGATTTTTAAAATTACCACCTGAGCATCTGAAATGTGGATCCCTTCTTCCTCTAAATGCTGCGGGCTCATGCATTTGGCAGCGCGTCCACCGTTGTCATTATAATGTGTCATAATCCTCAGATCATCTCCATTATCTCCATTGTGCTCAAACAGAAGAAGAGGGATTATTTACGCCTGAGAGTGCTTTGGATAATCTTTTCATGGAGGAATGCTGTATGGATAAGGAAGCAATCCCCCAATCGAAAATCAAATAAAGAGAGGCCAGAATGAAGAATTCTTGGCAGAATATTCATTTATTCGGTTTTAGACAAAAGGCGATACATGTTGTGCTGTTTCCTTATATACAGTTTATACATAATATATATATATATCTGTTATCAAGTAATTAAAACAACATCATCACCCAATTAATATTCAGAAATATGAAGTACATCTTCTCAGTTGCAATCTGATCGTCTGGCATTTTAAAAGTGTAGAAAAACATTCAATCTGGGAGAGCGTGTGATGAAATTCAAGTTTGTTTTGTCCACGGGTTAGGAGGGAATTTTTTGGAGAACATTTTCCAAGCAACTGAGACCTTTAGCCCATGCCAGACTGTCGACTGAAGAGGAAACGGCAGACAACGGCGATCATTTTTATTTTTTTTTACAAAAATGCAAGAAACGAGGGCTTTACATTAATTTTGAGTTCACCGTCAAGAGAATGCCACCCTCATTCAGATCCATAGCTGCTCACTGTTTGGGCCGGTAATCTTACTCTGAGACCTTGGAGTTTCTGTGCCACACACACGTACAGCCGACAGTGTATTTGTCCAGAAGTATAAAACAGGCCTCATCAATACATCGAATGTGAACGTTTTAAAGTTTGTCCTCGATCTGTCCCACAGTTTTGGCTCTGAGAAAAACGTAACAATGACAATAAATACTGCAGGAATTGTGAATTCTGGGAAATCCGCCCTCCTCCCACCTTCCTTATAAAGCGGCATGAATGTCTTCATGCCTCAGCACTTTGTAGGTAATCCAGTAGAAGATGTTGAAGATTAGGAAACTCAGTGGGAAGACGGCCCGGGAGATGGTGTCGATCCGCTTGGCCCGGTCCACGAAGCGCTTGCGGACCGACTCGCTGTCATAGGCCATCTGAACGGGGGGCGGTGGCTGGGGGGGCGTGAACATGGTGGTCCCCTCCATGGCTGAGCCATCCTTCACCTGTAGACAATGTCCCAGTCCATAGCCACGGAAGTAGAAGCCGCGACTTTCCCGTACAAGGTCCTCCTCCTAAACAGAGACGGCGGAGGCAGACAGTGGGTTACCAGAAACCAGGTGCTGGATCCTGCAATACTACAGTTTTGACCCAAACGGTATAGGTTCAGACAATGGGGATGGGGGTGGGGGTGGGGGGTTCTCTGTATAGCATTATAACTGTATGCTATCACACTAGTGAATGTGAAATAAAGAATGTGAGAATTCTGGCCACATTAAGACTCACGAGCAACCAGCAGAGCAATGAAATTTCAAGCTCATTTAACAAATACTTTTTTTAAAATAAAATAATGCATGGTAATTCTGCACAGAGCCTTAACTTTTCTTATTGTGGGCATTTGTCTAAATGCCTGCAGTAAACTGAGCTTTGACATGGTTATCAGCAGGCTAGGCTATCTGGACTTGGATTAGCTAGTGACATGGCTGTCTTAAGATTTGTCGAGCTGATTACATGGCTATCTGGAAATTTGTCTACTTGATTACATGGCTGGATACTTGTGGACCTGGTTACATGGATACCAGGAGACTTATCTACCAAATTACAGAAGCTTCGTTTCCACCAATACAGTGCCGATGCTGGTGCTGGACTTTTTCCCAATCCGGCACTGGTTCCACGCATTTCCACCGCAAAACAATGGCCACAGGCCAGAAAAAAAGAGCTCCAGCACAGCACCACAGAAAAGCTGGGCTCAGAATGTGGCACCGCAACGTCAGTGAAAGTGGGACGGGTTGGGAATAAGGTTACATCGCTTTTTTTAAATTAGTTTATTCTGCGAAAAACGAAAGACTGCTGGCCAGATTGAATAATAAAGTATAAATATGTGGCAGGTTGAATAAATAAAATATTATGGCGTTTGAGTGGCGAAGAATTCATGGGCAGGCAGCAAAGTTCAGTTTTTAGCATTACTGCATGATCCTTAAAAGGACAGCAAGCGAGAATAAACTAACACACAGCCTTTTCGGAGCCTTTACGGAGACAAAAGTGGATGTAGGCAGGAAAGAAAGGGCACAACGAGTCATACTCCAGAAACTGTTTTTTCGGTTCAATCCAAAAAACAAACTACAGATTAACCTTTACTTTATTTTCACTTCCGCCTAAGTAACATTTCTGTTCTGTTCATTTTTGAAACTGGAAGAAACACAGGCTGGTTCTCATAAAGGCACCAAGCGAGAACCAGCCCAGCACCAGCATCAGCTCTGTGCTGGAGCAAACGAGGTAGGAGATATCTGGAAACTCAGATACCTGCTTACATGGATATCTGGAGACTTGTCTACCTGGTTACATGGCTATTCAGAAACTTTGCACGCTTGGTGATGTGGCTGTCAAAGCATAATGACAGTCATTGTTCAGACTTAGGCCTTATTTTCCCTTCCTGCCCCATCCTATATGCTAACACGCATCCCACGCCCAGCTCCAGTGCAGCGTCTCGCTACAGATAAGAGAGCCCCCCTGTCTGGGCTGGCTGAGTGAGCTTTGCACTGGGCGATTGTGGTGCAGCCCCTTTGTTTGGTGGTAACGATCCCAGGCATTGTGAATATTGCTTTATGCTTCAGGTGGCTTTTTAGCTACCAAAGTAACCATGCAAGGCAAAAGGCTTTAGCTGGGGCCCCACGTGTCAGCAGGAACACAGAATCATGGGGGGGGCACCTTAAAATCATCAGCATTAACCTTAAAAAATTTGTAATGACTCAACAGGAGAGTTACAAGGGGCTAAGTGGTTAAAATATACTTTAATACTTTAGAAACCTAATATAAATCAGCTAGCTAATTAATATTCAGACAGGGCGGCTTATGCACACGGAGAATTCTTTTTGCTTATTTTTTTCTTAGAATTAGACGCTGAGGTTTACCACTATTAATGAGTAGATAAATAGAGGTAACAGTGGAGCAATTTCTGGGAAAAATCCAGCTAATGTTTTAATATACAGGCAGAGGGAGGTTTTGGTTTACCTCTTGGTTTCTATCAGACCATGGGACTGAAGAAAGAGTGGGCCTGGAATTTTTGGTGGGAAGGTAAAGGGATAGAAGTGCTGGCTGTGCAGTGCCAATTTAGCCCTGTAGGGGGCAGCACTGAAGTGGGGCAGGTGGATCGGGTTCAAGGCTGGTTAGACCAGGAACTCTGCGGGAGCGGTGATGGTGGCAGACAGATAGGAGGCAATTAGACTGCTCAGCGCACGTTGTTTCCTTCCTGTGGGCTGAAACCCACCCACTCTCTTCCCTTCACCGTGGGCACATTTATATCCACTGTAATGAGGCATTTTATCCAGGTAGGTTTGGGGCTGTGTGTTCCAAATCCCAGCTGAGAAACTTCATATGAACTACCCATTACAGATACACCCAGGCTGCAGCCGTGAGCCACTATCACCTACGCCCATCTCTGTTCGCAGGCCAACGTATAAAGCTGTATTCAGTGAAGAGTGAGCAGCTCTGCATGAAAGACAGTCCTTCACCGAATGCTGACCTGTACTTCTCAGGACTTTACTCATCTACTGAAGATAAGGGACCTTCTCCAGCAGTAAGAGGCCTTCAGGGCAGATTCGTCCTCTCTCTCCATCACCGCCGTCCTCCGCCTGCCTTGCCGTGTCTATGTCTTGTTTCTGACATATATTAGCTGGTAGCTCCTCCCCTGCTTTCACTCACGCAGAGCCCATAGATTACGAAAAAGCTGCAGACCAACGTGGGCCTCTGATTGGCTGTCAACGGCCCAAAGCAAATAACCACGCAGGAAAAAGAAAAAATATGAAGGCGCTATCAATAATGACTATCAATAGCGAAAAAGAATGATTGTGTTTTGTCAATCAACCCCAACAACTGGCTCTATCTGAAACATGGCGCCTGAGCTGTGGTGTTCCCATCCATTAGAGTCCCCTTACTCTCTGTCAAGCATCGTCTCGCATTCCTGCCGAGAGTCTTCCGTTGCCATGACATCGAGTAATGTACCTGTTTTTCCCCCGAGGAAAGATGTGCCGTTAGGTGACCACTATCGAACGGGGAGCGGATTTGGAGGTATGTCACAGAGATGAGCTACATCGGGAGGTGGTGTCTGAGCCCCAAGGGTGAAGCGGAACTCCAGGGGGAGCAGCCAGCGAGACAACATTCACATGTCATAAGAGGAGCAGTATGCAGAAGCTGAATGCTATACTTTTCTTCAGATGATGTTCAGAGAAGTCGGGGGAGGATCTGTGTCGGTAGGATATGTGAGCGCAGTGCATTGTGGGAACACTGGGAGCCTCGGTAGTACGATTAACATTCCTAATATGATCTCGCGGCTGATAGCTGCAGCAAGTTGGGAAGCCGCTCTGGCGCAGGTTGGTGTAATCCTTGACCCTTAATCGGAACCCACTGACCATCAGCAAGGACTGCGGCTGGATTGAGAAGGACTGCATTTCAGGGGGGGTCGGAGTGGGCACCTGGGCCTGACTTCTGGGGCTCTTTGCAGTAAGAAACATGGCTCATGCATCCACCTGAGCTGGTCTGAGCAGGTGAGTAAGGGTGCATGTCCTGATTTTGCTGAATTCGATGTATCCCTGAGTCAACAAAGGAGGGGATTGTGTTTCACTTCTTTAACCAATCACAGTCTTCATCATATGACATCATCATAGTAATTAAAAGCAATGTTTTCTGAAATGTGGTACCCATTTTATTGCGAATGCATTTTGTTATGGGACAGACATAACACAGGATTATGCTTGTCTGCAAAGGCTTAGAGAGTGATGTTCCAATGCATCTTTATTTCATTATGATAATAATAAAAATAATAACAGCAACAAGGCTTGAACCAGGAACCTTCCAGTCACAAGCACAGAGGCTTAGCCACACATCACTGGCAGCCAAAGAGCTTGAAAGCCTTGAGTTTGAAAATGAGAAAAAAAACAGACCAGTGTGACGATGTCATATGATGAAGACTGTGATGAGTTAAAAAGGAGAAATACAAGCCCTTCCCTTGCTGACCTGTAAAGCTGAGAATGCACACTGGGTTTAGTTGAGCTTATGTGTGTGTTCGCTCAGGGTAAGAACCCCTGCTAGGTAAGTAAATAAAAATATTATCATCTCTTTTTGACAACCCAAGTTTCCTAAAGCTTGTTAGACAGAAGCTACGGCTAGCCTCCTGTGGAGAGTGTTCCATTTTCAACTTTAACATGCTCATTAATTACTGTTTTATCCTCTCATTTCCTCATTCCTATTGATTCCAGGACAGGAGAGGAACCACAGGGAATCTGGCCAGGATCTGCTGTTAGGAGGGCAGTGCTTTACTTCCATCTGGGAAGAGGACCAGCCCTGTCAGTACTGCAGAAGGCCATATGAGGGGGTTTCCTTTCAGTCCTTGAAAGCTATTGCTACAGAAAAATGCTGCCCCTTTGGATCACTGTCCAATGTTGCCGCGACATCTGCATGACGCCTGGCAGACTGACGCAAACTGAATCTTAAAGCTTAATACACTCGCTTAACGGGGGCAGTGTTTTTAGTCTAAAGGGTCCTAATCTGTCAGGTGACTTGCTTGAGTATTTCTGTACCTGATAAGTTGACATAGGAGCTACATTCAGTTTAGGACTGACTATGAGACCCTAACCCTAACCCTAATCAAAACCCTGACTCTAAACCTGACCCTAATCCTAATCAAAACCCTGACCCTAATCCTAACCCTGACCCTGACTCTAAACCTGACCCTAATCCTAATCAAAACCCTGACCCTAATCCTAACCCTGACTCTAAACCTGACCCTAACCCTAATCCTAACCCTGACCCTAATCCTAATCCTAACCCTGACCCTAACCCCTAACCCAAAGCCCCACCCCATCCCTTGACCCTGTATGTAAAGTTCCACTGTCCTCGCCAAATGTGCCAGTGTCTATGCTCGAGTACGTCCCTAAGCAAAATTAATGGACTGGTATTCAGCTGGTGCTTCTTGAGGAACATTTATCACCCTATTCCCTCTGGGAAAAGAGTTGCAAAATTGCTTCAGGGGTAGTTTCCCCAGCAGCCTAGCCCTTTGCAGAGAGTGTGCCAGCTCGGGGGCTTAGGGGAGCAATGCAGGCTCAGGTACTCACCATCCTCTGTCTCCGCTGCTTCTTACGCAGCCGGATGAATTCCTTGTGCTGGCGTGAGACGAAGTTGACCGCGGCATACTCCAGGAGCGCGGCGAACACGAAGAGCAGGCAGACAGCCATCCAGATGTCAATGGCCTTCACGTAGGACACCTGCAGGGAGGATCTGCATTTAATGTACACTCATAACCGCCCCGCCACCTGATAAGCTGATAAGCTTACTGAACCTATCCTTCACCTTAGGCAGGGAGGCCCGCGACCCAGAGCTCTGTGTTGTCATGGTGAGCACCGTGGTGATTCCCAGGCCAACTCGTGCTGGTGCTGCGTCCATGTTGATCCAGAAGGAGACCCAGGACAGGATGACGATGAGCAAGCTGGGGATGTACATCTGGATCAGGTAATAGCCCATCTGTCGCTCCAGGTGGAACTTTACCTCGATGCAGGTGAATTTGCCTGAGGTCAGAGGAATCGTAGAGGGTGAAAGAGGGGCCGTAATAGAATCATGACTGGAGTTAGAATGTTCTAAGATCCCCAGAGTCTATCGGTGGCCAGCTGTCGACCCACAAAGCCTCACCTGTGTTATAGTGCTTGGTACAATAGCCCAAGTCTTTCTCCTCTTTCAGTACAAACTGTGGCAGCATCAGATCCTCAGCCACCTGCACGGGCGCAACATCCAGCCACTCAAAGATGAGGTCATTCATAGTGTAGCCAACTGAAAGAAGCAGGGAGTGAAGGAGGGAAGGAGGAGGGAAAAACAGGTATGTCCATCACTCAAACAGCCATGGATGTGCGAGTCTCACAAAGCTCTCAGCATAACACGTCACAGATGGGGATATATGGATGTTCACACGGGGGATAGGTCTCCAGGCTCAGCTGCTCTGTGGTCACAGATGTTTGGGGGGGGGGGCAAATGCACCACGTCGCTGTGGGATCCGGAAACGGACAGCTGTCGGTGCTACAGAGTGCTGACCCCGACATGCTAATTGCGTTCAACACGCGCCGCTGCCAAGCGTCTCCTGTTCCTCATGCTCTCCAAGCGCGGGGCAAACAAAAATAAATGCCGGGTCCATTAAAAATGCATAAAGCATGCTATAACGCCGTTGGATGCTTGACACATTTGAATAATACTGATGTCTCCCTGAGTCTCTGGGGGCTCCACGTTCCAAAGACATCAATTATTCAGGACATCCGTGCCCCTCCGCCACCCCCCCCCACCAACTGGCAGACAGAGAACAACAAAACCCGCAAAAAAATGAGTGTGTTTTGCTCCTCAAAGCTCCCCTTTCAAAGGACCAAATAAATTACTTCACGTGACCTTAAAAATGTTTGTTTTGCGAGTCACGAAGCCAATGGGATCTTGGCGTATTAAAGGTTTGGCAAAAGGTGACTTGACTCATTGTGAAGAGCATTAGCTAATGACAACAGCGCATTTTTTGGGCAAATGCGTGGTGCAGTAATACAGCTGCTGCTTTTCTGCGTCAGTTTTGGCTGATAAACTTTGATGCAGATAAGGCTCCGAAAAGCACAGAAATACAGATTAAAAGTCCTCCTGCCGGTGATGAGATTTGCAGTTTAAAATTTGCTAAACTCTCATTGGCTCTGGTACAGGTTGATGTGAATATAGTTCCCAGACATCATACCTGAAAGAACTTCGGCGACCTTCTGAGGGTCATGGACTCGTAAATCTGATCGCATCAGGGTGATTAGGATGCAGGCGGTGGTTGGCTCTGCAGGATAGGAGCCTGTGCCACAAGATCGCTGGTTTGAATCCCACCATGTTAATGTTGAGCCCTTGAAGAATACCCTTAACCCAAAAAACACTGTTGCAGGTATTCCAGAAATGACTGACTCTGAGCTCAGACCTGGAGCTTTGCTGTCACCTTTCACAGGACAGCAAAATCACAACACCGACGTGCACGAAGATGGTGACACAGGTACACAGCAAAACATAGTGTCTGTCTGGATTTCGTTAATTAGTGATTACTTACCTAGCATGCAAAGAATAGGTAAAGCCGACAAGTCCTTCTGGACGTTAAACATGGATGCAAAGACAGCAGCTTTTACTGTGTTTTTAATCACTTTGAACTCTTGGAGATCACCAGGATAATGTGAACTTTTGTAACAGCTCTTCCGACACCAGAGGCAGATGCAGGGCAGATGGGGAGGCCTTACCCCCCATTGGTTATCTCTACCGAGCATCTTCCTTGCTAACACATGGGCTCTGGTACACAAAATGGACAAGCTTCGACTTCGGATTACGTTGCAGAAAAGGTTTATGAAATGCAACATCTCGATTTTATCAGAAACCTGACTATACAATAATGAACCTGACAGCGTCATTGTGCCTTCAGAGCTGACAACAGCTAAGGACATTGGGACAGTAGAGCTAGAAGCAGATGTTTGTATATCTACATTAACAAAACCTGGTGCACAGACTCTACTGTTACTTGGAGACACCGTTCTGTCAATCTGGAATATCTGATAAACATGTAAAGACTCTTTCACCTGACTATATCACCAGAAGGGGCAGGATGGGAGGGGGGATGAATTGTTCCCAAACACCTGACCGTGCGGTTGGGCTTGACAAGGTGACCTCACCCTAACGGAGCCTTTAGACACGTTACCTCTGGGGTCACAACAGAGCACTTAGAGTAATCAGGAGTAATTACAGGCTGGTAATAGGCTCTCCAGGCAGAGGGTCAGCTCTGTTGCACACTGATGTCCCTCACCAGATGTGGTGAGGAGTAACAGTGGTCAAATGGAACTGAATCACAGCATCCTTGTTCAGCAAGGAGCAGGAAGGTGTGTTTGGATACATAAATGCTGATAAATGGGATTAAGGCCCTAGCTCAACAGCCTAATGATGAAGTCACTCTGCTGACCCCAGGATTTGAACCAGCAACCACCTGATCACAGGGACAGCATCCTAACCCACCAAGCCACACAATGCCCCCACATAATTTCCACATACATTTAACGCTTTTTCTCCTGCATCGATTTGCCTTCAAGGAGTGGGCAAAATAAATCACAGCCCCCTGCGTCCTGCATGAAGATGTCTCATTCTGAATGTAAACAGTTACTGGGGGGTGGGCCAGCCAATCAGAGAGAAGACACAATGGGGTCTGTGAGCCTGGAGCTCCGGAAAACAGCTGCTGTTCGGAGATGGAGGGTGGCCCGCTCTGCCTCGATGAAGACGGGGAGGCTGGGGCAGGGGCAGGGGCAGGGGCCAGTGGGGTAATAAAAGGAGCACAAAATGAAAGTTTCATTATTGATATGCTGGAAATTGTTCTGGAAAGCAGAGATGCCTTGAGAGCTGGAATCTGGAAATGGCTGAGTGCAGAGCCGGGAATACTGCGCATTTACTCCTGTTCTCCTGACTGATTCTACCACTAAAATAGACGCATACGTTACGCAGAGCGTTTTACTGTGGTTTGTGATCCATGCCCCCGCCCTGTGCCTGTAGTTCAGTTACACATGCTGCATTTATAATGACCTTTACTAGGCATGGGGATGAGATTTCAGCTTTTCGATTCAATTCAATTTATTTTTGTATCGTGCATTTTCACAGCATTACATTGTCTCGACGCACTTTACCCCAAAGCCAGTTCTGCTAAACCTGTCCAAGTCACATGGACCCCCTGGATATTTAACATTATTTTTACTGCCTGCCAGTGAATAACAACAGACTTTGTTGCGAACCAGCAGAATGCTGATTGGGAGATGGTGGGGGATGGATGGACAGAGAAGGATGAAAAGCAAGTAAGCAACTCACAGCTCTCGAGCTGCATGGTGCAGGTCTGAATATCCATCGGAAAATTCTTCAAGTCCATAGGACAGGACAGGATCAGAGTCAGCCTGAGTCAGACGGCCAGAGGCAAAGAAAGGGGGGGAGGGTACCGAGGGGGAAGAGAGAGAGAGAGGGGAAGGAGGATTGCATTACAATACACAGCAAAAGAGAGTGACGAATGAAGAAGAAAAGGGACAGAGGCAGAGAGGTCCGGGCATAGGGGGCAGTGGCGAAAAGGAAGAGAGGACGTTTGACTGTAAATTACTGAGATGTTTCATTTCACACTAGCCTCCAAGTAGGAGAACAGGATAATAGTGCCCCCACCAACCTCCCCCCCCCCGATAAGATAGTGTATTAGAAAAGAGGCCGTGAATTACAGTCCTATCTGAGCGCTCTGCACTACTGTAACAGCAGACTAATTGCCAGACACATTCTGCCTTATTTATTGTGGTCCTTAAGTGTTGGGCTTTCAGAGTGCCAGGGGTGGGGGGAGGCGAGGCATGGGTGCGGCGTGGGGGGCCTGAGGCAGGATTATTAAGGAGTTTGGGCTGAGAGAGCTGTATAATTATCAGCGGTAAAGCTCGGCTGTCAGAAAATACCACCATTATGGGCCCACCGATTACAGCTGCAACTGACCAGCGTCACACTCCGATGTTCCTCACAAATTCCTGGAAAAGCGGCACTGGCCCGAGGCTTCAAAGTTTTTGATTGAATAACCATCAGGAGGAACACTGAGATCCTCTGGAGAATGGTGTCGAAAACATTCACCACGTGAATCCCACCTGCCCAGTGGGCTTCATTAATGAAGCAGAAGTGGCAGCTTTTCAGAATAAATGATGCAGCTGTAGAATAAATTGGACACCATGTCACCTAGCTTATCGTTTTAGGTGGTACGCGGAGCGCTGAGTACCTGATGCTGTATAACACGTTCCCGTTCTGGAAGATGCGCAGCAGCTTGTTGTCGGTAGTGACCTCGTGGAAGTTGGCTCCCTTCTCGTTGGCAAAAAACAGGTCAGGCTTCCAGATGGAGTCCAACATAGAGGGGTCCAGGTCCAGGGAGGCGTCCGGGTACTCGCTGTAAGCCAGCCGCGGGTCGTTCCACTGCTGACGCAGGAACACGTTGAGCCGGTAGTCCTGAGACATGGCGGATGGCACGAGCTTGTCATGAAAGGTAGGGGACACACTGCAGGTCGTGCGTCACTGCTGAACCTTCACCTTTGTTTAAGTGCCATGCGCTTTCGTTTAGAGCGGCTTACAGGTCTGTAGCAATTGTACACCAGACAAAGATCTTCAAAACAAACATATAATCGGAAAGTGCAGTGCAGAGTGCTACCTGTGAGATACAGACTATTACTATATTTCAACATCACAGTAAAAATAACGTTACTGTGCAGTCTTCACCAGGCATGATTATCTCCAAAACTTATAACAGATTCAAACTTCTCTGTATCATTGGCCTGGTAACAGATGCAAACCACTTTGGGCAGTGGTGACATTTTTGCTGGAACTTATATCCACTTATATCCCAGAACTGCTTGTTCAATGCAGGGTGGCCGAGAGCCAGGAGGCATGTGACACAAGGCAGTGAACACCCTGAATGGGATGTCAGTCCCACTAAGGGCCATTTAGCAACAACAATCCACCTCAACCACATGCCAGTGAATGGAGGGAAGAAAATGGAGTACCCCCACCCCAAGCAACTGAGGACCCCAGGCTCTGCTCCAGCTGGGAAGTGAATGAAAATAAACTCAAATGTAACAAAGAAGCTAAAATTACTGCACTTTGATGGGCACCTTTTTCAAACCACAACCAAACTTTGGAACAAAGGTCTGAGTGATGTGTTAATTACTGCTCATCTGACTGTACTGCGTAACTATATAACTTTTACACTGTCTTGAGGTATACTCGAGCCCTGTCAGAGTGCTATTAGCACTTTGGAGCAACCCTTGCACCACTTGCTGCCATTATGTGCTGACTAAGGTCTTTTGAACGCATGGAAGCCACCCTGCATTATTTCTTTCTATCCTTCCACACTCCACCATTTAATTGCAGAGCAGACAGTTAATTATCATCCTTTCACCACAGCCGCTCATCTCATTAGATATCTATGGTGACTGGCTCCAAAGGAGGGGACCCAGAGAATACACGTTGAAGAGGTATGGTCTAGCACATTTGGTCCTGATATGCTAATCCTGAGCAAGCCCTTCATTGTGCTCGGGTGACTGTGAGGAGGGTGAGCCAGGTGTGTTGATGACAAATTGAGAGTGCATGACCAACTGGAAGGTAGCACTGGGCCAAAGCCTCAAAACTGGAGAGTGCTTATAATTCCAGTTTGACACTATATTCCAAATAAGACAAATGTTCTCATGCTGTGCTGGTTCTACGGAAGAGTGGCCTAAAAATCTGCTGTGGCACAACTCGAGATTTGCCAGTTTATGATTTAACCAGAGCAGGAAGCCAAGAAAACAGTGTCTCTCCTATGAGTTTGTAGACGTCATTTTCTCTCTCCCAGATGTTTCCCGGGTGACGTAGACATGTGCCTTTGCGTTTTCCCTCTGAAACACGGCGGTGAGCAAAGCTGGTGGCTTCACGATCCCGTAATTGGTAGCTAACAGATGCACTGAAGTTCTGATTTTGCCCCAATTAATGGCACCCATCTGGATGCAGTATAAACGTCAAAAGCAAAGCAGGGGTTCAGAGCTCACTCCCACATGGGTGTCTTACCATTGTCGTTTCAGTGATGGATCCAAAACTGTTGATAAAAATGTTGCAGGTGACATTCACTGGAGGTCCTGCATAAGGAAAAACAGGCATTTTTACACACTGAATCATGATGGGCAGATGTTTATAACAACAGTAAATAAGGTGTAACTCTATCAACATGTCATATTAAATAGCAATGAATCGAATTTTTAGAGAAAAAGGATAGGGCCGAGGACAGAGCCATGGGGAACACCCTGCCACTGTACTCATCAACAAACATTTTTCCGATAAAAAGCTTACAAACAAGTGCAGGCAATGTAGGCATGCTTCCAACTGCCAGAATAAGTTTCTTATCTGCTTTATAAAAGTACAACTAATTAGCATATATCATACTGTGCAGTTTCCTTCCCTTCCAAAACTTATAAAGCATCGGGATTTAGCTGGCATTATAAAAAGTCAGGGTTTATCTGCTTCTGAACTTGGATATGATGAGTTTAATCAATTAGGAACAAAACCTGACTGAAGGGGGCAGATGGAAATGTAGTCATTGGTGAGGCCATCGCTACAGGAGAGGATTTTAATCAGGTAGAAAAATGATATCGTAGACTAATCGGATTAGCTATCTCTCTAATCAGTGAGATGAATGTGCGGATTAAACCCACGCCTCTTCACCAGGCATGATTATCTGCAACTTTGTGCTTCACGGTTTGACAAAGGCAGACTGGCTCTCATCTCTTTGAGGAATCCTGCAGTGCAATATTTCATAATCATCAATTGCACAGAGTACAGAGGGATCTATGCATAAGGCCATCAAAGCTTATGATCACACTCATAAACCTTCAAAAATAAGGCAGTGAATCTTGTCACTTATGAATCAGTTTACAATAATGTATGGACATTTAAAAACAGGAGCAGAGAAGCATAATACAGTCCAAATCAGTGGTATTCATACATTTTTTGGATAGGGCCCCTGTAGGGCTGATATATTTCTCCTAATCCTCCCCTCCACTCCTTCCAACCATACACACACACACACACACACACAATGGTATTCCAGATATGTTGTCATATTTTCTGTTTCTACTCGTTTTAGGTGTTGTGTTGCCATCACATTGTATTTAACACTACAAGCAGCTAGAAATTTCTCCATGGTGCCTCAAAGTATGTAAGCATTAACTGAACAACTTTTCTACTATAAACTTTTGTCATATTACTATTTGTAACAGTTTTATGTAATCAATATGTGTTGCCTGTCTATTTTATTCAATTTAATAATTTCAATTTGTTAGTGTCATATAATGTGCTCCCATCATGTTTGATATTTATGGAGGTTGCAATTTCGAAATAGATCTGTCCCGAGCTGAACCCCCCCCCCCCCGTTCCTCTTTTTTTCCTGTCACCTGCTCCTCCCTGCAAATCCCTCACACTGCACCAGGGTGGGCCTGCCCTGCAATTTGAATCCATCTGGTCTAATGATACAGCCGTTTGCATGGTCAACTGAACTGTACAGAAACAATATTATTAACAAAAAAGAGTCCTAAAATTTTTTTTTTTTTATTATTACATTAATTGTTAAAATGGGCTTTGTACAATTTTTCTCAGCTGCCTAAAAAGCAGAGCTGAAAAACTCAGTTCAGTTCTGTCCTCACAATTATGGTACTATTCCCAGAATTATAAACACTTTTCCTGTCATTCCATTCATATCACAGATTGGTTGCACCATCTGAGCTGACACTTAGACATAATATGCATTGCTAAACCACAGGTCACACCATGCACTGATTCCGCAAACACTAAATAAACCAAATTAATAAACATCAGGTGTTATAACTTAAGATATGTCAGAACACACCGCTCCAGGAGCCATAAGCAAGAGCAGATTAATAAATAGGCCTGCCTTGGCTGTAGCCTGGGGGCCCGCAGTGATCGGGGACCCCTATTGGCCATCTAGTTTATTATTTTTTAGAAGTGATCCTTTATTGGTGATGTATTTGATTGTGAGTTGGTGATTAGTTAAGACTGAATGGGGAGACCAATTCTAAATGTATCTCTTTTTATACGATTGCGTATTTTATAGTATATGCATAGTCTGTTTCTGCTACATGGAGTCTGTCTTTATCAAGAATGCATAGAAGAAAACATTTTAATGGCAAGAACTTGTTTTATTTTCTTTTGGAATTTGCCCCTCTCTGTAACTTTATCTGTGATCTATGCTATCTATGGTAAATGTACCTTAAGTGCACATTGTGGATGCTGTTGACACACACTGGATCAAAGTGTAATGTTTTAAGGTTACTGCTACTGAGATGTGTTTATCCAATGAGGTCTCTGTTGTGCTCTTTCTGGTTACTGCATATGACTGATGTGAAAGGGTAAGCTTCCTGGTTTATTGATCTTCTGTTCTGACTGCCCTTGCTTGATACAGTGTCACGTTCTCTTTGACTTTATAGAAATGATTTTCTAATATTTATAGAAATGATTTTCTAATATTTAATAGTTTTATAGTTAGTCGTTGTATCGTTTTAGGTAGTGGGTGCAGGAGAGGGACCCACGGAAAGTGTAGCCTGTGGGCCTCTGAAGTTGTTAATCCACCACTGGCCACTTGTACTTACTCTGGTTCTTTTTGAGTAAAAGATAAATGGAACATAGACAAGGAGCCTGAAGAGGAAGGGATGCTGGTCAGGGTGTCATAGTTAAGATAGACAACACCTCTCACCAGATGCACAAGAGGCAAGTGTGAATATGATTAGAGTCTACAACATTATTTGCTTACAGGAAATCACAGAAGATCATGACACATTCTGGGGTATCCATCAAACCAGTATTCCAACCACTGACTAAATCCTATGTCACAACAGGTTGAAAATGAAGCAGGTATACAGAGTTCAGACCGAGCTAAGAACCAACATCAGCAATATGCACAGGTACAGCCAATGCAACATCATACAATGTATAGTACCCGGATCATCATGATGCAGTAAATGTACAATACAGTTGTGATTTATTCTTCATTACGTTTTTCCACTTTTACTGTACAGTGTAATGTACTTTTATCTGATTCCTTTTGTTGAAGAGAATTTTTGAGCTTGATGCCAGTGACACCCAGTATGAGTACATTAGTATACTCAGTATACTGATGAGGCAGGATTTACAGTTTTTCTTGATCGCTTGCACACTACTGGACCTATTACAGTTTTATCATTTGTTAACACACCAAAATGAGACACAATTATTGAGGCTGACACTCTCAGCTCACATATCCAAAAATTATTTTCTCCTTTGCACCCATTTTGCAATTGAACGTGACACATTTTGCAACACACGCAACACAGTTCTCTAAGACACAGGAATTTGACATAAAGTCACTCATTTGCCATTTCAAAACACTGACACCCCTCTGTCAGGTTTCTGACGAAATCCAGGAAGCGCTAGTAGACCAATGACCTAGCACTGCCACTCAAAACACCAAACCCCTGTATTTCCATTGCAACACCATTAGTACACAGTTGTTTCTGTCTAACACAAGATTTATTCTCAACGTATTATTCTAATTGTCATATTAACCAATGAGTGAATAGTTATACAAATGCATGATGGGCCTCTTTGGTAATATGGAGCTCAACAACCAGCCAATCAAAGAAGAGGAAGAGGCGGTGAGGGGAGAGAAGGGGGTCAAGGGGTCAGAAGAAGAGGAGATGGACTACGACACCAAATTACTGATGACATCAAAGCAACAATTACTGACCATGTACTGGCTCATGGTATGACTAAGAGAGATGCTGGCCAGCAGATCCAGCCAAATCTAAGCCGCTTCTCCAAGCTGCATTCCAAATCAGGACATTCAGTGAAGACCACAGGTAATTCATTCTATTGTATTGTAAAGTTCTGTTCTGTATTTGTGTGTGTGCACAGGGGTGTCGTTAGAGATTTTGGGCCCCAGGAAAGCATATCATATTGGGCCCCCAACACAGATTATTTTATGTTCCAAATTATGTTCCAAATGTTTTAGGGCCCCTGTCAATCAGGGGCCCTTGGAATGGTCCTAACTGTCCCCCCCTTTACGCCGTCCCTGTGCGCACACACGTGTGTGTGTGTGTGGTTGTGTGTGTGTTTGTATGTGTATGCCGTTCTCTCCTTGTATTGTTCCATTATCACAGAGATAACTATTTTGAAGGTAATGCAACCTGTTACATACATGTAAATGTGTGTGCAGACTTGTCTTGAATTGAAAATCTCACGCCAGCCAGCTGCCTGAAGCTGGAAAACCTGCATTCTGGGAGAATGCTATTGTTGACTTGGTCCGTGCCGACAATGCCGTAAGCTTAAAGGAAATGCAAGACAAATAATAGAGGATGACACAGTTTTCTGAGAAACATATATATTATTTTCTGTAATATACAGATTCTTGGTTCTTTTTTCATTTACTACACAAGTTTATTTTCATCGATAAGGTTGGCTTCAACCTTACAAACACCAGGAGCAGCGGAATTTCTAGACCATTTCAACTGGGCATAGGGCTGAAAACCAGTAAGTTATTTTTGCAATGCTTTGCAGTTACAGTTTACGGATTTTATAAATATGTATCGCACTCTGATTTCTTCTTTAGACTGTCTTACTTCCACAAGCTAGATTATTTTTTTTCTGTCGTTAACTTTGCTCTTCACCAGCCGAAGCGACTCGAGCACCCGGCGCACCCGCATTAAGTGTCCGTCAAGATAATGTGCTTACGTTTGTGTTTCGCCTGTTCCCAGCACACAAAATTTTAGCCTACATATATAAATGTAAATAATAATAATAATAATTTATTTCAAACTGAAGTAGCATACGCATTTAGGGGGGCCACAGGGAGGGCGATACATGTTGTCAGAGGGGCACTGGTCCCCCCCACCCCCCAGACCTGCCCCTGATCAGGAGAAGGAGAAGATTTTTCACAGAGCCATTGTGCAAATAATGGTGGTCTCCCCTGCCATGCCAACCTAGGGCCATACAACACAGGCCATATTCTCATGTTTTTGGACAGACTGCACGACATTGTGATACTGGCAGATCATATGGAGGATGCAGAGTAGCACAGATGTTTGGTAGAATGGGACAATGTCAGCTTCCATCATGCAGCACTGGTCCAAAACTGGTTTCTTGACCACCCATAATTTCTTGTTCAGTACCTTCCGCCATATTCCCCATTTCTCAGTCCAATTGAGGAGTTCCTTTCAGGATGGTGGTGGAATGGATATGACCCTCAGCCCCACCTGCAGAGGCCTCTCCTGTAGGCAGTGATGATATTGTATGAGACGTTGACGAGGTTCTGTGGCCTGGCCCAGCTAGGCAGCAAGATGCAGTCTAAATACTTTTTCCTGTTTTTTTTATTTTTCTGTATATTTTCCCCACAAGTTTCCTTTTCTGTTCACTGTATTTGATAGAGCATATTTTTTGTTCCTACAGCTGTAATGTGGGATGTGCTGTGCATTTGATTGACTGACTGATTTGTTGTGAAGAAAGATAAAAGCTTTTGTTTCAACTGTTTTTGTGTTCTGCACATATTTCTGTAGACTTCAACAATTTCTCTGTGTAAAATTCTCTGCATACAGCACTATGATGACAAGCCAACCAAAGATGAAAATACATTTGATTGAGCACAACAGTGTGTAGTTGGTTGGACAAAAATGTGGTAATATGAATGAAGTCTGTGCCATTTGATGCAAAGGTTTGATTTTTATATGTTTTTGTGTATTTTGTTTCCAGGACATATGAGGTGTTCTGCACTTTGCACTGGGGGTGTGATGAATTGTGTTAAGTTCTTTGAGAAAATGTGCCCTGTTTTCAAAATCGTGCTTTAAGCAACTGCAGACAAAAACTGTAACCAAACATCCAAAAACCATGACACCATCTATCAAAAGATAAATCCATTTCCCAAAATTATAAACACTTATTACCCTGTTTTCACATTATTCAGATTTGTTGAATCTTTTGTGACAAACTCTACACAAAAATCCCTTCAAAACGGCTGCAGCGTGTGCTCATTTAGAAAGCACTGGCATTCGAAACCATTAACTCAAGTCATCAGAGCTCGAACCCAATTAACGCGCAATTCCCCAGGTGGAAACACAAAGAGTCAAAATTGTTCATACACCAGTCAGATAGATAAATTGGCCATGGGTCAGTTCATTTGTTTTGGAACAATGGATTCACAAAGACCTAAAGGTAGAGGAGGAGAGGAGATGAGGTAGAGGTGGAGGTGTAAGAGGAAGGGCAAGGAGACAAATAGTTTCTGGTGACATTTGTGCAACTCTACTTGAAAATGGCGTTGTCCATGCGATGTCAGTGAGGGAAACAGGGCAAAGAGTACAGCTGAATCGGAGCTGCTGCACAGTAGCCTCTCTGATCTGGACCTTCTACTCTGTGCCATAACTTTGGAGTGTCATATTCTGCACTATTACAGCACAGACAAGTCCTGTAGCTGTTTTCTGTATTGTACTATATGCTGTCTGAAATGCATTGTTTTACTGTACCATATCACGTACAGTTTTGTAACGTGAATGGCTTACAGTAATCCCATAGGTACGTCTATTTTTGCAGAACTGAGAGATGACCACCTACTGGAGGCAAAGATGGCAATTTTCAAAAGAGCAAGAGATGGAAATCATCAGTATAGTCACAACCAACAATGTCATTCACTTGCCGAGATAAAAAGGACGGTTATTGAGGAACAGGGGATATTCCAAAGCATTCCGCATCACGCAGTCAGCATCTCAACAATTGGCTGCATTCTTTGACGGAATGAGAGGGTTGAGGATGAGACAGTCCTATTGTGTTCCTTTCCAAAGGAACTCCGATGGTCAAGAACCAGTTCTTGGAATATGTACAGGTATGGTTTTTCATACTGTATCAGGTATTTGACTACAGTTATGTATTAGAGCAGTATAGACCAGGTAGGACAGGCTATACTATATGAAAGCCTACTGTTGTGTACTATAGCAAAGTGTTTCAGAGTAGGCTAGTACGTACTGCACTATTTTATTTCTTTTGTACAGAATCATTGAAGTTCATGCCAATGACACTCCTCATGAACTCATCTTTGCTGATGAAGCAGGATTTAATCTTACCAAGAAGGAGAAAGGAGAGGAACATGACTGGCCACTGGGCCACTGTGAATGACCCTGGCCAGCAAGGAGGGAATGTGACCATACACCACCATGCCACCCTTGGTCCATACACCACCATGCCACCCTCGGTCCATACACCACCATGCCACCCTTGATCCATACACCACCATGCCACTCTTGGTCCATACAGCACCATGCTTCTGCTAGCGAGATCACGTATACCAACTAGACCAAGGGTAGGCAACCCTAGTCCTGGAGTGCCGGTATCCAGCAGGTTTTCTGTTCTACATGATGAGTTACAGTACTATCTGCCTGAGATCAGGTGTGGTTCATCAGAGACCAGGTAGGATGGAAAACCTGCTGGATAATGGCACTCAAGAATCAGGGTTGCCCACCCTTGGCCTAGACCAAAGGGACCCAGCACAATCAGAGCAACCATGCTACACTGTCATTTGGGACAGTGCCAGTTTCCACTGGGCTGATCTAGTTCCCAAACTGACTGGTTCACAAACAACCCAAGAATCAGCAACATCTTTCTACCTGCATAAGCTCCCTTCTTAAACCCTATAGAGGAATTGTTGCCCATTGTTGCCCATTGTTGGCATTCCGGTGCAAGGTCTTTTACAGAGACCCCTACATCTGTGGTGATCTCCTCCAGGCCATGGAGGAAGCTTGTTTATATATTATGGTTGAGGCTTGCCAGGGGTGGGTAAGACATACAAGGGTTTTTTTTTTCTCCCAGCTGCCCGTGATGTTGATGAAAATCTCTGGCCTGACCGAGACCAGAGACGGAATGCTGCAGAAGAATTAATGTGATTTCTTTCTTTAGATACTTTTCCCATTGGTTTAGGTTAGTAAATATATTCACATTATTTAACTGTATTCTATTGGTTGCGTATTTTACAGTGCCTTTACTTTTTCACTCAATTTCAATTTCTTTTACTACAGTACATTGAAGAATAAATAAATAGAATATTTCACATGTGTCATGTCTTTATATGGTGCTCTTCATGTACAGAGTTCTGGGTAAAACCCAGAAAGCAAAGTTTGGATTGAATGTAAGATTACGTGGTTTGGAGTGGAGGCTCGGAGTTTGCGAATATGAGTGTGCAGTTATGCATTTGTGTTTTGAGTTTTGAGAAATAGAGCATACTTTCAAGAAATTGCCTTAGCAATCAAGAAAAACTGTAACCTCACTAAAAGTAGAAAGGGGTGCAACATTACTGGACAGTGTGAAAGTCCCTGGGCAAAAGGGATGACAGTGTGTGCAGCCATAAGTCATCATGGGATTCTGCACTTCCATGCCACTCTGAGTTCCAGTGGTGGACAGGGTTCTGCTAATCTGCTAACCACTAATTAGTGAAGCTAATATAATAAAGGTTTGTGGTTATTGTTACCTTCCTCTAATTTTTTAAAGTGGTTTATTGGTTTAGTGTTATCAAATTAAACTTTAGTTAGCTAATTTTAGTTAGCTAATTAGCAGTTATCAAAGCTAACTTTTCGGTTAGCTGTGCCCTCCACTGCTGGGCCCCTATAACAGTTTTTCTCAGTCCGGTCTTCAGGGACCCCCAGCTGCTCCACGCTTTTGCTCCTTCCCAGCTCACTGCCAGACAGTCCATGTTTTTGCTCTCTCCTAGTTCTTCGTTTAAACTAGGTTATACTTTGCTATGATTTCATACTTTTACCATATTTACACTAGTGTACTTGTTACAGTAGTGTTTGAGCATCAATTTTTCCATACCATTTTACTGTATGCAAATGTGAATTTGAGAAAATAAATCTCTGAAACTTGGTCTTGTTCATGGTGCACCTTTACAGTTTCATATTGGTTGTTGACTGCTGCAGTACCTTCATAAGCTTGCGATATACGGCAGTCTCTGGCTTCTGGAGTAGTGTCCTGAATTGATCCGAGTTATGTGTTTTGTCATTCTGTGTGTGATTATGTTTGCTTGCTTATGTGTGTCATCGGGAGTGAAATGTTTGGTTTCAATGGAAGAGTGAATGATTTTGGTTTGAATATTTGCTTTTGGGTTGTGCGTTTGGGATTTTGACAAATGAGCAAGATGTTTTGAGATTCTATTTAAAATTCAAGAAGATGATGGCACATTGAGTGAAATGTGTTTAAGCAATCGAGAAAAACTGTAAAATACAGTTGTTCTTGATTGGACCTGCTGATAGGACCATAAACTCTTCAAGTGGACGGTGTTAAAATATTTCATAGTTTCATAGGCAACATGACATCATTTATCAATATTGTGTAAAATGTTTGAAGAAATCCTAGCATTTCAAAACAGTTAATAATGGTGTGAGCAATTTTTGGGTTTCCCATTATTAAATAGGATTAATATGTCACGTCTTATAATAACTTTATTCCCTATTGTATTATTTATATGCAGAACCTTGTATATCATTCAGCCATTTTGTTTTTGGGTGGTTGTAATGTCCAATATCAGAGTGGCATAGCATTAAATATGCAAACAGGTAATGCCATGGATTCGATGGGCATAAATTACACATGCCCTGGACTGCAGCCTTGTACCTCAAGCTCATCCTACACCCTAAGAGTCACCCTATTCCTGAAGGTCACTTTACACCCTAAGGGTCACCCTATACCCTAAGGTCACTTTATACCCTAAGAGTCACCCTGTGCCCTAAGGTCACTTTACACACTAAGAGTCACCCTATACCTTATGTCACTTTACACCCTAAGGGTCACCCTGTGCCCTAAGGTCACTTTACGCCCAAAGAGTCACCCTATACTCTAAGGTCACTTTACACCCTAAGGGTCACCCTGTGCCCTAAGGTCACTTTACGCCCAAAGAGTCACCCTATACTCTAAGGTCACTTTACACCCTAAGAGTCACTCTATACCCTGTGGTTACTTTACACCGTAAGGGTCACCTTGTGCCGTAAGGTCACCCGACACCCTACGAGTCTGGCTACACCCTAAAGTTACCCTACACCGGGGGTAGGCAGCCATGATCCAGGAGTGCTGGAATCCAGTACATTTTCTATCCTATGTGATGAATTACTATCTATCTGAGATTAGCTGTGGTTCATCACAGACCAGGTAGGACAGAAAACCTGATAGATACTAGCACACAAGGATAATGGTTGCCTGCCCCTGCTCTACACTCTAATTATAAACAGTTCAGTAATTTAATTGGTAGAGTACTGTAATTTGAAAAGCAGTTGAAACAGCTGTACTGTATTTCGAAATCGTCAATAATCGTCGATGCTGTCCATTTTATTACCTTGTATTTGTGTAATAAATATACAAATGTCAATTAGATGGCAATCTGCCCGAGACATAAAGAAGAAAAAAACCTGCTATAATTATCATCCACTTATAATGATCAGTTTCACCCAGACAGACGTGATCACTATAAGCGGTTTCCACTGTATGTAATTGTTAATTTAGTTAAATACATTGAAAAACACAGTACAGTATGTTGTTAAACACTGTTAGATGTTAATGCTAATGATTGCTACAGAGACTGGAAGTGTGGCTGCATTAATGCTGTCATCGCCCAGCATTAGTAGAAAGTATCGTACAGCATATGACTAGCCCAGGAACAGATTGGAATTCAAAGCAGACTACCGAATGTGCGTCACTATCGAGCAATCGTAAAGCCGAAATAGCCTAAGACACTATCGTAAAGCAAGAAGATTCTGTTGCAATTGCACTTGGAGGCTGGCTACTAACAATGTCTACAGAACAGAGGGGCACTTTGAAACTTTTTCCGCGTTGCACTACTTTGTGAGAGTTTTTTGTAGTTTTTTTTAATCTTTAGTTTTTTTTTAATTTGTTAGTACTTTGCTCCATACTGTGACTGTAGCCTGCTTTTTCCAGCTCTTCTTTAATTTCTGCACAATTAATTTCACTTTTCTTAAATGATTTTGTAACTTACATTGAACTTCTAGTGACTACCAGACTGCCAATAAAGCATTTGTCTCATTAGTCAACCGTTAATTTAATTTCTCCTCAGTAGCATCGAGGTACTTGTTCACGTTTTGAGCAAATGCGGTTCTCCTGAACTATAAAGCGCGTTGTAGACCCTTCCCACATGCCGACGTCACAGGTTACTAGTTTTAGACCAGCAATTCTGTGGCGCTGGACCAGAGCCATTTTTTAGGGTGCTGCACCAGTCAATTGACAAAGTAAAAGTTCAGAACCAGTTCCAAATTAGGCTCTGGCTTGGGACCAGCACCATATAGGTGGAAAAGGGCTATAGGAGTCACCCTACAACCTATGGTCATCAAATGTCCTTAGGTCACCCTACACCCTAAGGTCATTCTATACCTTAAGAGTCACACTACATCCCTTGATCAGCCTATACCCTAAGAGTCACCAAATACCCTAAGGTCAGTCTACACCCTAAGAGTCATCCTACACCATAAGGTCAGTCTACACCCTAAAAGTCATGTAGAATGGATGCACATGGAGACCAAAGGAGACCCATGCCTAGATGGGGAGAACATTTTGACACACAGAGATATGGGTAAATTCAAACCTGTAATGCTGGTGAATTGACGAGTTTTACCCACATATTTATTAGACAAATTTCTTATTTGTTTACTGTAACTTGTTTTTCCTCACAGCTGGATCACTGTCTCCCTGAAAAAAATAACTGCTGGGTCATTGGGATCCTAACTGATGCTGGAAAAGTGAGTCTGCGTGTGAGTGACCCTGAAAGGCAGCCAGAAAGAAGACCACACTGTATGCATCAGGCATACTTTCCATGATAATTTTTGAACCTTGGTGTGTGAATTGGCCATTTTCCTAGAATGCTGCAGATTTGTTGACCAACAGCAGGATAGCAGCATCCAGGCAAACGGAGCAAACATATGCACCAATCCTGACAGGCTAACGGAAGATGGAGAGGCCGTCTTTTGGCGAGAACACGACAGATCCCGCTGGCTCCGCGGGGTAACGGGCAGGACATCTGCGCTATCATTAGCTGCCTCCGACGGGGAGCCCAGCACTCCCGCATGCTAACTACGACACCAAGCCCAAAACAGCAAAGAGCAGTGGCAGGATCAGCTTAGCAACGCAGCTGCTCGACTGCTCGGCGCAAACGTCATCATCTCTTTGAGGTGGCCAGATGCCCATGCGGCTCCATCAGATCACATGAAACCATCCGGTATGCGAAAACCTGTCCCCCCAGGTCTCTCCTGTTCTTTCGGGGCTGCCATCCACTAACTCACCTTTGAAGTTGGGTCTGATCCGGGCATCGTATCCAGATGTTCTCCCCATGAGCTTGTCCAGGAAATCAGATGGAGACATGGGCTTTAGGGTTGTCCTGTTTGGGGACTTTATCTCGTCTTTACAGGAACCTGGCCTGCCATAATGGAGGAGGAGGAGGAGGAAGAGAAGGAGGCGAGACAAAGGGGTGGAAGAAAAACGGAAGAGAACAAGGTCAGAAATCAGACACAGGACCCAGTTATTGCCGGATGGTTCCTGAAATCTGCAGAACTGTGGAGCAAACTGAATCCTGCCTTAATCCGGCGGCTCAGAGAGGGGAAGATGTGGGCTGTCCAAATGCCCCGAGGGTGCCAGGCCGTCAGGCGGACAGTTCAATCGAGACATGGTGGGTATCTTGGGGGAGGGGGGCTCTGAGTCCTTCCCGCCAGAGCTGCAGGGGCCACGCTTCGACACGGCTGAGCCTTGGCCCCCCAGCCTAAATCCTCCCTAAAAGCTTATGGACCTGCTAGCGCCATTCCATATGCAGTATCCATAGAAACCGCAATGTCCTTCCAAAAACCGCGCCTGGCCGTGTCTCTCGCGCGCGCGGTTTGTTGACTTTATGCACTATAGCCAGGAGTTTGTTTGGATGCCACCAGGAACCTAGAGACTGAGTGGTTTGCGACATTCAACCAGCTTGGAAAACTTCCAAGTCCAGGCCAAGCCTGCAACTGATACCCCCAATAGTAATGCCCCAGAATGAAAACTGCCCCAGGAACTGAAGTTAATATATGTGGCTATGAAAGGAACCAATTCTAGGAATACTGGGGCTATACAAATGAATAATAATTAACAGTTTCAATCAATAAGTCCTGGATATCCCTTCATGCTTCTCTCATTACTGGCTTTGAAAGAATCTTTAGGTAGCTGGTCTGGGCAACTACTACTGTACAAAGTTAGCTCTAGACAGACTGTAACTTCCCGGTTATAACTGACTAGCACGATGTCTAGGGTGTTGATTGCTCAGGGGTATAAAAACCACTATTCTCAGTACTTCAAGGGTCTTACATTCATAAAAGTCAACTCTAAACATATAGTGAGTACTTAGCACCGTACCTCTGAATGCCAGTAATTGTGAAAATAAGCGAGTAAGACAGCATGAGGGAAACATTGCAGTATTTGTTTCATCAACACTCCTATGAAGGTTTAATGTTCCTCTGATGTTATCTTGTAAAAAATGTTCCAAACACCCAGCTGTGTTAAGTCACCAGGCCACACTGCGTAGCAGCATGGAGAACGAGCGCAAAGAAGCTGCTGCTGGCTGCTCAGTGTGATCGTCGGTGAAAAGATCCCAGCATCCCTGACAGAAAACAAGCATTAGCCTCAGCGGCGGTGCCTCCAAGGGGCCCCGTGACTTATCACCGTGACCCAGCTCCGATGGCTTTTTTAAGAAGAGAAAATGAAGAATCTGGTTTCTAGCTGCTAATCTCTCCGGATGAGATGCAAATCGAGCTCCGGATGAGAGACGCCGGAGTCAGCAGCCAGTCAAGCGTCTCGCATTAGTGATTGAAGACTGACGCACAGACATGATGGAAATGGGGTCTTTTGGCTAAACTACAATTAGCAAGAAATTGAATTTGTCCCCAAAAGACTGTGGTTCAAATCCCCATGACCTGACTTCTCTGGGCCGTTAATAATCAGCTTCAAAAGCCCATTGCAGTTGGAAATTCTTGTCTAAACTTCTATTAATGGTAATGGGTATATATGGAATAGAATAGCAGTACTTCATTCGCCCCTGTGTGGAAACTGTATAGCTTTCACACATCCCATCTTACTCTCCATGAGACACACAGACATATATAGAGGTGAGAACCATTTTTGGGGTCAAAGCTCAGAGTTAGCCAACATCCCTGGAGCACATGGTGGTATCACTGACCATGGGATTTGACCCAGCAACCTTCCAACCACAGGAATTCAAACCTGTATATACAGACGCTCCTCTACTTACGAACGTTCAACTTACCAACTTTCAGACATACGAACGATGAGGACTGTGAGTCCAAATTGTGTTCACTGGGCTCCCGTTTCCTGTCCGCAACATCAATTTTTTTTCTGCGCTCCAGTTCCGCCTAGTACGACTTCTGGCCGCTACTCCCGCCGCGCAGCAGCGTAGCGTGCGTACTCCCAGCATCCTAGTTCTTTATATTTGCATACACCCTTAACATGATGTTGAATAACGACTTACGGACATTTCAGGTTACGAACGGGCATTTGGAACGTATCTCGTTCGTAAGTAACTTCTTTTAACAGTGGAAATTTTGTAATGCTGTTGGCTAATCTTTAAGGGTGTCACAGCTTCAAAAGCCTCTCAGGGGCAGGACAGATATTTCCAGGAGCGGGAAGCTACTCCCAGTTATGCCGAGTGAGAATGAGACCAGTGCTTGGATGACACTTTACAAGACAACGACAGGCATTCTGTCAGATGAGGCGTGCTGGGGGGTCTAGAACAGGAAGGGCGCCGCATGGCTTCTCTTTGGCATCAGAAGGGGAAGGGCTCCTTGCCTCCTCACTAGGGGAAGTCTCTTTCACCTCTCCGTCTGTTTTTCATCGCCATACTTTGGCAGTCAAACGTTTAACTTTTCCCTGCCCCTCTCCTCCTGTGTACAGATCGCTGGGACTGATCCGGAGAATCCCATCAGAAAGGGTCTAGCTTTGGGTGTTTCAAAGGGAAAACAGCCAGTCTGCTTTAATGAGATGGCCACAGCACCAAACTAATTCCCCCTGCATCATGGACCGCACATAAACCATCAGCGAGATGGCAAATGATACCAGTCATCGGTCCAGGGTTTGGGCCGCGTGTGATGTCCGGTGAGTGCGTGCTTGTCTGATTATGGACACCGCTCGTTGTGAGAGTCCCTTGGTTCAGGGTGGAGAACAGAACCATGCGATACGGGGGTTTGATTTTAATTTCTTCAGGCTGTGGGCCACAGACACAATGAGTGTGAAGCAAGCTGAGAAATACATTTTGGTTGAAAATAACAGGAAAAATGCATCAGTGAGGGGCTCCCAAGGTACCAAAGTGTAACAACATTGTGATTACAAATCATTACAAAAATAGGAAAAAAATCTGCTAGGCCCAGGGGTGGTGTAAGTGAACCCCTATTCTGCATCTAATTTCAGGGTTTTTCAGGGTTTAGACCATCCAACCATCCATCTTCGAACCATTTATCCTGGCCAGGGTCACGGTGAGCTTGGAGCCTCTCCCAGGCAGAGGTACACCCAGGACGGGATACAAGGTTTAAATTACATCTAATAAAAACGTCCATGTTGCTGAGGACCTCTTTGGCGATCATTAGGCACTCTGACTTGCAGCATAAAATAAATGAAAACAGTCCGGGGCAAATAAAGAGCTTTTCCTTTGGATTGACGCAGCTGTGTCTGGTTTAGCCTGCAATTCGCTTGCCAAGGACAAAACATGACAAACGTGACATTAATTTCCAGGCCTAGGCGCTGGCTGGGTCCCTGGGAAATCGGCGCAGTTGTGTCTGGTGGCATAACAGCCGTTGGCATTTGAAACAACCATCGGTGGTCCTCTAGGGTGTGCTTAATCTGCTTTTACAAGCTTCCTGTCAAATAACCCAACAAGGCAACTTTTCCCAAATCGCTGTCAAACCTCCCCCCAGCCCATCCCTGTTATGCAAGCTCGAAAAACAGTCAAGGACAAAGCAGTAGCGTCAGATTAATTTTCGTCGACAACGCAAGAGAGCTGATTTAGTCTGAGGCCGGGATTCATGGCCGCCCTGACTGCAATGCTCGCCACCACATTGCTGCCACACTTATTTCCTTACTCCTCTTGAAATATTTACACAAGAGTCTCACTTTATGCAACTGCCTGCTTTACCGAAGATTTCCGTGAGTTTGTGCAGGAGGGCAGCTCAACTGTCATTTCAAATGAAACATAAATTCAGAATCTGGTCAATTTTTATATTGCCTCAGCGGACGCGGGGGACCCTGTTCGGGACCGATTTTTTATGTGATTGTAACACCGCATAGGATTCATGTCCATATGTGAGTGTTTCAGTCTCACCGGAGAACCGTTCACAAAGACGAGGCAGCAAACAGCTGTAGCCCTTTGAGACGCCACCAGGATTAGCACAATGGGCTAATTTAGCTGCCTGCCCGCGCAAAGGTCTCAAAGCAGCCAAGGCATTTCAGTACCTTTTCTTCGAGTCCAATTAACAAGACTTCACACCTCAATCCTGCGTGGCTGGCCACATGTTCCCATTCCGAAGCCATTCACGTTTCTCATCTGAGATAAAGTTGGGGTATTTTATAGACGGGCCTTGGCATTAGTTGAAAGAATAGAGATAATTGTCTTTGCATGCCAGTTAAGTGGGCAGAACAGCTTGGAGTGAGAAGCAGTGTGCTGACAGGTCTCAAAGAACTGAGCAAACAGATCTCATTCCAACTGTCCAGCAGGGTGCGCCACACCGGGATAGCGGCACGCTGCCAGGAAGAGGCTACTGCCAGCCTACCAGCATCCTCTCGTTGGGCTTTCCGAAAAGATGGCAGAAAGTGGCCAGTGGAGGTGCTCCGGTTCATTGCGGCTCGCTGTGAGGCCTCTCTTTCCTAGGATTAGATGCCACGTGCACATTCAGAGCACGAGAGGCCGACACATGCCGCTAATTGCTCTTCATTATTATTCAAAAGGCATGCTAATTGGTGTGTGTGAAGGGGGGTGTTTTCGTGGATCCAACAAATGTGTATGGAGCAGCGTTAGATATATACCCCCTTGTGCTCCCTTGGGCTGACACCCTCTGCCACCCACGAAATGTCAGACCGTGTGAAAACGTTTTTCAAGCTGGGCACCGTGAGAGATCAATGGCTCTGGCGATAAGAAGATGAACATCTGCAGAAAAGTAATTACAAAATGGGAAACATCCCTGGCACGGATCATTTAGCCCTCTAACGACACCTGTGGCGCGACGGAGACTGCCCAATCTGGCAGCCCGGTGACTGATCGGTGATCGAGACACATATGCGCGACGGGATGCTTGCAGCGGAAGATCTAGTTGCGGAGTTTATTTCCGGAAGCCAAAATGCTAAGCTAGGCTCAGAGTCAAAAGCCGGGTGCAGGAAGGCTAGGTGCTAGCAAGACACTGGGGAAAATCAGTCACAGAACAAGAATACGATCAAGAGGTCACACACGAGAGAAACCGAAACCAAAAACATCTGTCAGACCATAACTCAAGCAAGAGAGTCGAGTCCCAAGGCAAAGTACCCTAAGCAATAATGTAGCACAGGCATACACAATCAGAAACCAGCAGAGGCCATTTGGTATCCGAGCAAGGGGGGGCCCATTGGCGATTACACTTAGCTGCAACTTAAGCCTGGAAGGCAAGAATTTTATTACACGGTTAAATTTGTTTTTGAGACAAAGTTTGCCGATGACGTCTTTTAACTAGCCCACCTATAAACCTCACAAGTGTAGATCAGAATGGTCACCAACAGTAGCCTGGCGTGACGTTAACTGGTAGGAAACCGATTGAGCTGTGTAATGTCATCTGTCACACCTGTGATTCCCTTCTGTGGGATTGTTAATTTTTCTCCCGGAATGTCCTGGAACATTCCAGAAGCAGCATGTCACTATTACTTGCGGAGAGTCATGGAAACTGTGGCACATTAATGGCTGTATGAATGTGATGCGGCACAAAGGCAGTTTCCTTGCATCTCTCTAGTTTATTTACGGGTGACCTTTAGCGTGATGTTCATCTCCCTCCGGCCATTAAAGTTTAAAACATACCGTCAAATGGAAGCCTCTGGCACCTTGCGCTCGTTGATTCTGCTCTGAGGACACTGAGCTCATCTTCCCCTGTCCTCTGAGACGGTTTTTACAAAGTCAGCTTTGAATTTTCATCCAAGCAACTAAAAAAGTGAAGCCAGTTTGCACCCAAAATCAGCAGGGTCACAGGCCCAAGGCACATGAGGAACTGACCAAATGTCAGAAAGGACGAGATTGAGGCATTACAGCTCATGCAAACCTTCAGCTAAACGTGACACAAACAAACACAGCCGCACGTTTTCCCTGCTGGCTATCCCTCCCCGTTAGCGACTGCTCCTTGAGCTTTGACATTCTGTGTTTGATAACATAATTAATTTTCAGAATGAGGCGACAGTAACGCTGAAATTAGCCTCCATGTGAATGTTTGTATATTTAGCCAGCTGCCTGTAAGCTGAGGCTTTAATCATTCGGGCTAATCCAAATGAAGCAGGAGAGTCAATCATCCCGAGGCTGCCGGTCACGGCTTTTCGTTTGTAATGCGATCTCAAATCCCTCCAGGAGAGGATGTCCCGCCCCAGCCTGTCACAAGTCACACGGCCGGGTCGCCATCTGGCAGACGAAGGGGGATCTTGTTATCGCTAACATGCATCAGCAGTCGGGTTACTGGGTGGTTCTGCATATAAGGCCTGTCTACCCAAGAGCAAAAGGTCACTGGTTTGAATCTCAAGGTCAACAGAGTGATCATATCATCTCATTGTTGAGCCCCTGAACAAGACCATTAACCCTAATTACTCCAGAGACTGCCTGACCCTCCTTTCTCAATTCTGTGTTGCTTTGGATGGAAGTGTCCGCTAAATAAACGAAATGAAATAAGCTTAAAATTAGCCTCCATGCTAATTTTACCCCATCAATTTTTACTACTGAGCGATAGTAAAGAAACCCAAGACAAAGAAAAGGCTAAAGGTGCCAATGTTTGAATTTCATCCTCAAATCAATCAAAAATGATACATTTACGTAAAAAAAAGTTTCACAAATACCCAGTATTCTTTATTCTAGCTTAATGGCGGATACCATAACATCCCAATTTGCTGTCAAAGGGCATCGGTGAGCTCCCAGTAATCTTCACGGCCATGTCAGCTGAATGCATTACCCAGAATGCACTTTGGCTTACGACATTACTCCCAGACGGTATGCTTTGATTGGATGACATAAGACAAGTTATTGGGTCATCATCAAATCAAAAGGAGACTGGATAAGCTGGCAAAAAAATAAACATTATGGAATGTAGCCACGTTTGAATGTCTTCTTCCTTTTCGTATTAAACCTGCCCTCCAGGCCAGAGATCTTGGAATCAATCCTGATTGCTTCCTGCCTCGTTTCCAGGAAACGGCGCTGCAGGCTCACAGATGAGACGAGCGATTGTCTGAAAGACGGAGTGCATTTCTATCTGCCTTCCCAGCTCGAAAATGGCAGCCAACCCCACCCCCCTTTTGTCTGATCAAACTTGTGTTCTCCTGGGACTGATATATTAAAACCAACTGTCTATTACAGGCGGCAACAATCATAATTCTGTCAGTAGTGCTGCACCTGAACGTTAACCCTGTTCAGTCCCGATTTCCTTTGCACGTCCTTGATCAGTGCTGGATAGACGGTCACCCTCTTTGCTGCTTAACATTCCAGCACCCATCTATCTTCAAGCTGATTATATTGGTCAGGGCTGTGAGGGTCTAGTACTTCTTCCAGTCTTCCAGCCAATATAGGGTTCAAGGCCAGTTCATTGTAGGGTACATTATCATATTCCATGGGTAATTTCAAGATGCCAATTAGTGTAACTGCATGTATTTGGACTGCGGGAGAAAATCAGAGTACAGGGAGAGTACTCCACACACACAGAGGGAAGGCAGGATCCAAGAGGTGAGAGGCTACCAGCTGACCGAACAAAGCAGCTGTCTGAATAACATCCAGGCTGAATAGCTCATAAAGACACATCCACCAGGGGGCGCTGAGGAAAGGGGTTGTAAAAATGACCATTCACGGTCTTTGCTTAACCGGGATTGTGACCACATTGTTTTACACATAAACACTGCTAAGTGAAAAACTGAGGAAGTGTAATAACTGGCAGCTCTGGGTGAGTCCCCTACAGAGACCTGGGGGGGGTGGGGGGGTAATTGGATTGGCCCTGGCAGAATAGTCACATTGCTGTTGGGCCCCAAAAATCCTCCCAAAAATGCTGGGTACATTGCATGATGGGAAATGTGTAAAGGAGTGTGCCAATATACCTGCACTCGCACTGGTGCAGACGGCAAGTACAGCACCCATTCTTCTCATTTGCGGGCGGCCAGCTCCACATGCGAGTCGCCCACCTGCATGAGGCTTCAGCTCTGCACAGAAACACGAAGCAGACTGCTGGTATGAGTGTTTCGTTCAGCCCCTGCCGTGCTCTGGACCTGAGCCCCCCCAGTAACAGGGTGCGTGTTGGGTGGACACAGACATCATCACCATGGGAGGAAACAGAAAGTG
>JAODKC010000002.1:28275234-28292185 GCA_026777985.1 Mormyrops attenuatus
ACCAAGCTAGTACTGGGTAGGACCCTTTTTATTAGGTACACCAAGCTAGTTCCAGGTAGGGCCCATTTTATTAGGTACACCAAGCTAGTACCGGGTAGGACCCTTTTTATTAGGTACACCAAGCTAGTTCCAGGTAGGGCCCATTTTATTAGGTACACCAAGCTAGTGCCAGGTAGGACCCATTTTATTAGGTACACCAAGCTAGTACCAGACAGGACACATTTTATTAGGTACACCAAGCTAGTACCAGACAGGACACATTTTATTAGGTACACCAAGCTAGTACTGGGTAGGACCCTTTTTATTAGGTACACCAAGCTAGTTCCAGGTAGGGCCCATTTTATTAGGTATACCAAGCTAGTACCGGGTAGGACCCTTTTTATTAGGTACACCAAGCTAGTTCCAGGTAGGAGCCATTGTATTAGGTACACTATGCTAGTACCAGGTAGGGCCCATTTTGTTAGGTACACCAAACTAGTACCAGGTAGGACCATCTTTTGCCTCCAAAACTGTTCCCACTTCAGCTCCCCCATATCCCCCCTCCATTCTGTGGCACTTAATGCCGCCCCCTAGTGAATACAACCTGTAGTGTAGAATTAAATAGAACAATAACGCCATGGCCTAAAATTCAATAAGTGGAAGGAAATTGGGGTTTTCTACAAGATCAAGCAAGTGAATCTAATCCCCTTAATTACAGGAAAACAAGATGTCTGTCGGTGTTCTCGGCTAGCTGTTCCTGTCTCCGAGCAGATGTTTGTTTCCGTGTTTGCGTGGGTTATTCAGTCCATGTTCATCGCCAGCTGAAAGTAAACAATAATAACACTGTTAGCTGATGAAGTGTGTCTGTAGCACTCTGATTAAATCCATGAAATTAAAAATGGTGAAGGACAAACTCTGATATCTACGAGGGGGATGAAATACGGATCATAGTGCTCAAAGACAATCAGGCAGAGCTACGTGCTTCTGGGCACATGAAACGTCGCCCCCTTGCTAATTAAACCGGAGACACGCGGATATTAACCACCATCTGGCCTTTACCGCGCCTTCATACGGCAACGAGTGCGGAGCAGAAGTAACTAAATCAAACAGGAGATTTGTCCCCCGTCGGCCATTTCAGGCCACGCGCCTTGCCTACAGGTTTCTATGGTGATGGGTGGGGGTACTCCCTGAGGCTGTCTTACGTTTGTGGACGTGGAAAATGGGGCCCTCCTCTGAAGGACTGGCTCTCTCGCCGTTTCATTGACAGAGACCGCCTTCCTGCATAATCTATCATGGCTCCAAAGCAAAGAAGAAGTGGCTCTCTCTTTTTTCCACTCTCCCCATAAAACTCTGAGCAGGATCTGGACCAGATGTGTCCTCACCCGGCAACAGCCAAAGCCGCTCGCCGGAGGCGGGGATTCCAGACGAAATGTCTGTCTGAGGTCGACCTCATCCATAAATGATAGCGCTCATTTCCGGTCATCTCATTTATACCGGGGACGTTTGATTAATCTCCAAGGTGAAGCAGAGTCACCTTCCTTCCAAAATACCCTTTGTTTCCACAGTGGTTTTAACCTTCACACACGTCTTCGTAACAAAATGGATGCGGATTATACTCGTTTCGCCGTGGTCAGCAAAGCGAAACAGTTCTTTTATAGTTAGTGAAGAGTCTGAGTGGGTGACTGGGGGGGGGGGTTGACTTATCTTCTACATATTTATATCTACAGACAAGCTAGGCACAGAGGATGGGACCCTTAGTCACATGTGGTGCAGTTTGCGATGAGGCGATGCTATATGATGGCCATTTGGGGGTCCGAGACAGAGGTGCAGAACCCAGAGGCCACTGGTTTGCCTGGGCTGTCGCTAGCCACATTTAGCCACAAGAGAAATGTTGGTCGTGAATGTGTACTTGTGTCAGTAGGGGACGAAGTATGTAATCATTCTGAAGGGGACTCTCACAGGCTAACTTGCAGGGAAGACAGTTAGAGCTGCTGTCCTCGTTTAGCCAGGTGGACACCGACAGTCAGGGTCAACCTCACAGACACACATCCACCCTCCTCCCTGCCCTGTCTTATAGGTATCCCCCGTTTCCCCACATGAGCCCTCTGCTGTATGTGCTGGTTCAATATTTTGCCAAAGCCATCAGATTAGGTTTTCTTCTCCCTGGCTCTCTCACCACCACGCTCCCTGCTGGCCAGCTGCACACACAACAAAAAATTGCACGTAAGTGTTGGCCAGTAACTTCAAGGGATTCCCGATAAAACCGCTTGTCAAACATGCCGAAATGTTGCTGTTTTTTTCCCTGCCTACTCTGACACGAGCTCAAAGAAACCTTTATCTATATGTCAAAATGACCTTTCTCTGGGCCTCTGGTCAAGAGGAACTTGCCTCTTTTTGTCGAGCAGGTGATGGGCAAGCTGAACAGAGACTGAGTGGTTTCTGGCGTCAGGGAAGTGTCCTGTACACAGGTGGGCTCCACTGGTCACTAAGCCCTTCAAAAACACCCTTTAATTGAACAGGAAGCGTATACAGTAAGAAAACACTGCCCCTGTATACTGACAAAATTAAATACAACATATGCATGTTAGAAATTATGACCAGAGCTTAAGTGACAAGATGGAGATTGCTCCTGGAAATGTCTACTAAAACTCTGTTGAGGTCGCAATATAATATGTTATCCACTGCATTACAAAATATGATTTTGATTATAGCTAGCAATAAAACTGAGAAAAAAACTGCAACTGGAATGTGTGTACAACCATCAACAGAACCAAACAAAGCACCGGCAAAATCACAGGGCTGCTGAATTAACCAAAGTGCCAAAGAAAAGTTAGCGAGGAAACTGTGGGGATGAAAGATAATGGAGCCGGTCCTGTCTGGCTTGGATCTCCTGACCGCGGAGCCGTCTGGCCCACCATGCCAAGCCAATGAAATTATGGGCGTAATGGAAGCTGCTCCGTGGTGTTTACTCTTTCTGCACCTGCGGTCACACAAGTCCTCCTGGTGATTCTGACGTGCTGCTTGTCTCCTGCCGGGGCACAGGGGACGGTCAGCTGCATTAGAGGAATCATGACTGTGATTGTCTCATGCTTACGTCTGTCGTTGGGTGACTGCTCCTGTGCTCCATTGGGTCTCCTCCTGTGAGATATTTTGGCCAGAGGAAAGAAGAGACTCCTTCTAGTGGTCCTGGGTGGAGGACGTTTTCATACGCTGTATGTCACCAGTTTATGGCCCGTGTTGTTCATGAGCCCCAGTGTCCCTCAGACTGGTGTCTCAAGGCTCTCGTATGAATCTGGGCAATGAAGGTGATTGACGGCCAAAGGGGGCGGGGCTGTCACTTTCTATAGCTGTCGTGATGCCTTTAGCCTGTGCAGGAGACCAAGACACTCATCATGATCCCACTGGTGAACCACTCCCACAAGGAATGATCTCGGAATGACGGAGATTCACCTGGAACTACCCATAGCTAAGGACTGTGGGCCCCCTTCTGCGTACCACCAAAAAAATGTGTTCGACGATGGCTTCAGAGCAATAAAGTCATGTCCTTAATTTTTAATATTTTGGCTGATTGTAAAAATAAGTGCAAAATATAAAGATAGCATGGAACCAAACCATCTAAATGAAAGTACTTATAAAACACATTTTATAACCAGTGTGAAATGTAAGCAGTGAATTTGGTAAAGCTTAAAACATTAAACAGGGAACTTCTGAAATGTTAATGATTCAAACTAAACACACATCCAAAGTTCTTCATGAGTCCTGATTTCATGCAGGTAAATCCAGTGTTATACACTGACAAAAAAACAAAAAACAGATTGCTTTGAAAGCTTACTGTCCATTATCTGGGACCTGCATCTGCATGTGACTTCACTTTGTCACACTCCTGATGTCTTCATTCGCAAGGCATTATGGGAAAGATGTCTTTTGTGTCATTTCCACCCCTGACATTGCGCCCTGTTGTCATGTGATTTAGCCATGACTTAGATGACGGTGACTTTTTCATCTTCGCGGAGATGGTTACAGCACAGTGTAGCTCTATGTTGTCAGAGACAGCGGTATACTACCCGTGACTGAACGAACCAGCCAATTACAAAATATTCTGCAACAAAGGCAGAAGATGTCTCTGATTTCATGAGTTTTATGGTCTCTGTATGGCACGTCAGATATGTGTACATCTACCGCAGCCTCAGACAGTCCCACAGTGACGTACACGTCACGTTGTGATGGCTTCATCCTTACGTAAGCTCAAGAGCCCAAGATGATCCTACTGTGAATATTACTTAGACGGAACGATGTGCGTGCCAGGCAGAAAGCTAATGAGTTTGCTTTAAATGTGGGCCAGGGACCTTCAGGGAGCTTGCTGGATGATTAAATATTGTGCACACTGTATTTAAACAGGGTGTCTGAAGTCTGGAATCATCCTGCTCAGTTTGACTCTTCAAACACCACACACATGAAATACCTTAGCACAAAGCTTTCATAAAAGAATCACTATTTCAGATTCACTAACTTATATAAAGAATAAATGCAGACAGAGAATTAAGCTGGGCAACAGCGTTACTTTGCACCCTCCTGGGTTCAAACTCCGCCCCTGCTTGGCGTGTGTGTGCAGGTCACATGGTCACATGGTCCTGCGGGTGCTACTTGGGATAAGTTCCATCCCCCTTCAAAGACAAGGACATAGAAACTGGATGAATAAAAGTGAATCTGGATTTCAAACTTTTGAATTAGCATTGTAGTTATATAATCAGTTATATAATTTCAAATTGAGAACGCGGTCAAACTGGGGTGTGTAAAACACGTTTCGCCCTCTTCGCTAACATATGAATCTGAAAGATTTCTGAGATAGCGGGGCTTTCGTGAGGCATGCAGATGGAGTGCAGCTGAAATATCATTTCTATTAGCTATCGCAGTATCACCGCAGCGGGTTAAATTTCTAAAGAAATTTATGAGGATAAGCAAATAAAAGATGGATGGGGCCTTTATTTGGATCACAAAGCACTACACATTCATCTTTATACACTCACAAAAGCGTTTTCCTGAAAGGAAACATTACATTGTTCACTGAAGTATGAGTCAGTGTTGCAAACGATGTGGGCTCTGGGAAATAAGCACCGACATTATTATTCTCCTAACACAGCAAAGCCCCTAAGAGCCAAAATGTCAGCAATAGATCTTTACTCTCCCGCACATTCTGGCACTGATGCCATGAATTAGCACAACTGAAAACTTGTTTAGGCGGCACAGGCTAAGCTAGCTAATGCAGAGATGATGATGATGATGATGATGATGATGAAATCTGTGGCATCTTGCGATTCATGTGCCCAAGGTCCACCGAGGTGCCTCGGTCTGTTGCTGACACCAACGGGGTCTCGGCCATCGGGGTCTCGGCACGGCTTCAGGCCGCGCATGCGGTCGGCGTCAGAAGAGGGACGTGGGGTCCTATTTGGCCTCTTGGTATCACAGCTAAGGGTGCTGCTTTCGAGGTTGGAAGTTAGGATCAGCATCTTGACACAGTCTGCCTGCTCAGCATCTACAGTATTTTAAACATACTTTCTTGCACCAACATCCAACATCACGACTGGCATGTAGATAGAGAGCAGAAGAAATAATGTGCGTACCGATTAAAGCATTATATCTCCCGGGTGGGTATTTGGCAGCCTCTGCTTTGTGCGTGCAGTTTGCATGTTCAGCAATGCTTTACATTAACTGCACCTTCATGACACATTCATTCTGCGTTCATAGATCATTCATAAGCAGCATGTAAGCATACCTTAACATCCTAACATAATTTAACAGCTTTGATATACATTAATAACAAGCATTGTATGATAATAACAAATATTATAATTGTATGTTTGTTAAGAATATATATTAAAGCTGTTAAGGTGTGTTAGGATATTAAGGAATAATATTATGCTGCTTATGAATGTTCTATGAATGCATTATGAAGGTGCACTGAATGTTCTACGGACGCATTATATGGCATTATGAAGGTACAGTTAATGTAAAGCATTACTGCATGTTCTTCCCGTGCCGTACGGGTTTCGTCTGTGTGCTCTGGGTTCTTCCTACAGTCCAGAGACATGCTGTTAGGTGTGCATGTGTGAGTGTCTGGCATCACATCCCCCTACATTGTGCCCTGTACTGCCTGGGAAAGGCTCTGTCTCTGGATATGTGCTGGGAGAGTGGATAATAATAATCATGATCACCACCATCATCATCACCACCATCATCATCATCGACTGCAGTTTGGTTCTGTCAACTGTGCAGTTCTGTCTCATTAAAAGTTTGAATATTCTTCTTGTAATACTAACACATAAAATGAACTCCTGCTTTCCTTGCAGCCAAAATAACACAGACGAGGTGAGAGGCACCAGCAGTGACTGCCATGAAAAAGCATGAGGAAATGTTTACCTTCTGAAGGCTAAGGAATAGCAGCTTTATCTGTTTCAATTAAGGATGAAAGCTGGCCTATTCTCGGCTGCTGTGACGGGACTCCTGTAGGACAGACGGCCCAAGCGCAGAGAGAAGAGGGAACTGGAACGGCAAGTAAAGGTGATGATACACAGGGCAACTAATTCAGTAATGTTGCCAGGCAACTGCCAACCAGTAGGAGACAAAGTAGGTGAGAGAAAGGGCAACTCATATGGATCTGAATGATCGCAAAATATTGCCCTCTGCTGATTAAAGTTTTTCAAATAGAAATTTGTTGCACAGTATCAATGGAAAAGTGCCCGAGACTCATTGGTCAGCAACGCTGCCTGGCAACATTGCTCAAAAAGTTGCCCTGGATATCACTGCCTTAAGAGTCATGGTCAGGGACAAAAGCCCAGGTTGGGAAGCCATGAGGTCTCTTCTGAGAGTTGAGGGTAAGGTAGGCATGTGAGCAAACACAAGAGAAGCGGCACACACACTTGCACTGGGATGGGGGTTGGGGCACACACTCCCCGGGAAGGGTAACAGGAGAGACACACTCATTATACCTTACATCAATGTGTTTCCCAACCGGTCCTCGGTGAGCCCGAGAGAGTCCACATTTTTGCTCCCTCCCAGCGCCCTGCTAGACAGTCCATATTTTTGCTCCCTCCCAGCTCCCTGCCAGTCAGTCCACATTTTTGCTCCCTCCCAGCACCCTGATAGACAGTCCACATTTCTGCTTCCTCTCTGCGCCCCACCAGGACCTCAGACAATCCAAGTTTTTGCTCCCGGGGGATGGAGCAAAAATGTGGGCAGTCTGGGAGTCTCCGATGAACGGGTTGGGAAACAACAACTCGGATGGCCTGGGTTGCGAGGCTTTGGTCAGCATGATCTTTGTTTTGTGTGATGTAACTCATTACCCCCAATAACCCCTCGAGTGGCCTTGTGGATCCTTCTCCAACCTGGATGGTGGATCTATGACATGCCCTTGTTACACAAAGCCACCTGAGCCCTTTCACAAATATATAACCAGACTGAAGCATCCTGTCAAGAGGCGGCTCCTAAAGCTCTTTGCTGCGAGATCAGCCAGCTCTTTGCTTAAGAGCCGTTTCATATACTCACATTTTAAAACAAGTTCCAGAGACATTAGCCTTGTGTAACTTGCTGAATTAAGCAATAAACTGGCACCATATCTGAATTATTTATCACCACTCATCCCATTATTTACATGCATTGCTTCAAAGCATTCTGTGCAATTTAACACATCTATGTAGCGTTTAATTTCCCATAGGGATGTAGGTTTAGTGCCCCTCTGAAAAGCACACAGAAATCCCTGACGGGAAGCGATAGAAGAGTGAGATCAGGGCCTGAACCGCATTATCATAGGAAAATATTAAAATCAGCACCGCAGCTGGTCTTCTCTTCCAGTTCAGTTCCAAATTATTCCAAACTCATGCTCATTTATATTCAATTAAAAAACACAATAAAATGCAAAAGCTTGCAATTCATCCCAGGACTGCACATTTTGTGTGTCTTATTTAATCTTTTATAAGTTTACAGCAGAAGGTTATAATTTTGGAAGATTGTTCACAACTTTCCTATTTATTTGCTTGCTTTTTATTTGTGTTTAGTTTGTTTGTGGGACAAATATGGTGGATGTATTATGGTGCTCTTGCTGGACAAGAACCCCCCCCCCAGGCTGTTTTGGTATGTCTTGATATAATCCTTTATTTACTTCACATCCATTGTTACTTTTCAGAGTCATGGGGTGTATGGAGCCTATGGGCACAAGGCAGGGAATAACACTGCATGGGGCAACAGCTCGGCACAGGGTGCACGCATACATACATACACACACAATGTGGCAACTCCAGTCCACCAGAGAGAACATGTAAACTCCATACACATGGAGCCAGGGTGGAGACTTGAACCCTAGTCCCAGAGAGGTAAGGCAATGGTGCTAACTGTTATGACCCCCCCCCACTCTGGGTAACCTTATTTTACCTAAATAAAAATAAAAAATAAAAAGTGACAGAGCACATGAAGCGCTGGAAAAAATTAAGAGACCACTACATATATAGATTTTTTTATTTTTTAATGCTGGTTTAATCCTGGTTCTCCCAGCAGAAGGCTACACTGAGCAGCAGGCTGCTTCCAGGTTCAAAGTTTCTAAGACAGCAGCACACAAGAACAAGGTGAAGCAGGAAACACTGGGAACGACCAGAAACCAACTAGGTAGAGGGCAGAAGCAACTTTCTAATACCAGAGATGGCCGTCAACTTATCCGGCAGTGTCTCATCAGAGGCATCAGAGTATGACCTCAAGTGACCTTCAAAAAGAAGGGGAATCATTAGGTGGTGTGAAGTCCACTGCTAGGACAGCTCGTATCAGGCTCCTAGAACCAGGACTGAAGACCCATAAAGCAAGGAAGAAGCCCTTCATCAATGAGGAGCAGGGAAGAACCAGGCTGGAGTTTGCAAAAAATGGATATTATACACAGACACACACCCATAAATTGAGAAATGAGTGAAGCAAAACATTGTGCTGTGGTCTGTCTACAAATGCAAGTTCCTACTAAAGAGAGTTTATGAACAGTAGGGAACAGAAGTACCAGCAGAAATCCCACAGGAAGAACATGCAAAGTATGTGTAGACACAGTGGAGGCGGGATTGGGTTGGCCTGAGAGGTGACAACACTACCCAATGTTTCAGGGTGCCACCCTTATTATTAGAATTGTTGTTATTGTTTTGTATTTTTCACAATCTGCTATTTGTTCTTGAAACAGAACCACAGGACAGAGGCAGAGCTGTGATCTGTGAGTTTTTAGTGAGAGGAAACCTTGGCATGTACGGTGGACAGTGTAATGCAGAGGCTGCCTTACCCAGTTTTTTCTGCCATTGACTGAATATCTTTAACAATGATGGAAATATCTGAAGGCTCTCTGCCATTTTGACCGATTAGAACACTGAGGACAATCTGCCATCACTTTACGTAATTCACACCCCTGTCCAGTTGGTGGCGAGTCTGCATATTGATAAGGTATTGGGTGTTTCTCGATATGCAAACTTGACTCTACTTGTGTTCTCATATACCCATTTTGTGACATCTTCCATTACTGAAGACCAGTCACAATACTGAAGAACAGAAGTACAAAAGATGGTAAAAATCCCAGAATGTTGTTCTTGCCCCGCCCCAAATATCAAGGATACATTGGCTGCATCCTCACCAAATGAGACCAATCCCATGATTCATTGCACCCCAAGTTCGTTCTTGGGAGGCAACTTCGCAAGACTGGTCTTGCCAAAACCACAGGTACGATTTTTGTATTTTTAGTATTGAGAAACACCCATAGTATCACTATGGGATCAGATTCAAACGTGGATGCCGATATGAGACATCTGTATTAAACTATTAATGTAGGCCTATTAAACTATTCAAGTAATAAAGGACTTTAGACTGTCTGCCAACCTGTACCCTTACCAGTTCTAGAAAGTTAAATTTATTTGCATACATTTTTATAAAATGGCTGTTTACTTTTAACCATCTGTATTGTCACTAGCAAAGCCCTTCACAGGACCTGGACATATACTTTTTTTGTATTTGGCTTTTAATGCTGGTGCATTCGCGACTCAAATCCACAGTTGACTCAAATCATTTAGTGACAGTAGTATTACTGGAGTAAAAATTGAGCAAAAGTAATTTTTGTACCGCAATTACATTTAATGCATTAAACCTTATTACTTGCATCTCCATACGATATACTTCTGTGTAATATCGCCGGTGCCGGCAGTGAAACCTGGCAGTGCTTATTGCCGGAATAACATTTTAGTTTTTTTGTTCTTTGGAAAACGAATCTGTCGATCTGCAGGCCAGCTTTAACAACAAATTGAACGCATGCTCCGGGTCATATCAATAGAACATAAATAAAAAGCTGTGTCCCATTTTGATATTTGATATCTGCTTTGATATTTGCTATCAATCTCCCCGTTAAGTAACAAATAGCTAACTAAATTACTTGTTTATCCTCCATTGGCGGTGTGGGGTGACGTGTGAAGTTTAACTTAGAAACATTTTGCGTGTCTCATTCTTATTTAACATAAAGGTCACAGTTCCTGGTTTACTGTGGAAAAGCGAAACACGAAAGTGGCCAGTAGCTACAAACATTCCTGATCAAGATGGCCCAGTAACTCTGAACCAGGAACCAGGTTCCTGTACTTCAGTGGGAAAGCACCTTTAATACACTGATGACATTCATCAGCCAGCTAATCTTAATGGGTAAACTACGAAAGCTACGAGCTATGTTCCACTGTCACTGCAGAAAGAAAAATCATTCATTTGCTTCATGTCGTGTCAACATGAAAAGTAACTGAATAGTTACTCTGTAAGCTTGTTCTGCATAATTATTAAATGAAAATGAATGAATGAAAATTAAATGCCATTAAATATGTTATTATACAAAAAATCTAAATGAAAATTATGGGTAATAATTGATTATGATGGAATGACAGACAATGAGAAAATCTGGTGTAAGGAGTGCAGATAAGAATATGAAGGTGCCGTTTCGGTTGGATGGGAATATTAGCCAAAAGTCAAATCGGCTCCTTCTCTGGGTCAGGGGACCGGTGCCAGGAGTCCGGACTGGGTCACCCAAACACAACAAATTGCACTGATACCTGGAAAGAGGGCAGGTGAAATTACTTATTGTTCATAATAGCTGTCACCTGGCCCCCCTTTCTAGGATGGATCCCCCACGTTCTTTTGACGTTCGTGCAGATGTTCTGTCCACTCTTGCCCCTCAACATCACCCAGCACCAGCACCCCCAGCTGTTCATGACAGGGAATTACAGGGACCGCCAAAGGAAAACAAAGCAGATCTGCCCCCCCCCCCCCACTAACACATGAGACTTTAATGGTTCTTTCCCTCCCCCTTAAGAGTTATTTAAGTAAGCCGGAAAATGGTGAGATTTGCTCAATTTACGATACATTTCTGCGGACCCCCTGAAACTGGGGATCACAATGAAATCCTCAATTATATCTATTCTCAGTGGGTGGGAGGCAGGAAAGGGTTAATGAGAGAAGCATGCTGGGATATCCGCTGGTGATGAAAGACATCTGGCTTTCAGGGCCAACTCTGTCCTTCCATGCTGCCCCACCACCTTTGCAAGGGGGGAGTGTAATTGAAACGCATATTGCAGGTGGGGGCTAGCCGCAGCTGATTAAGGTGATGTGTTTGAAAGCGGGGGTTATCTCAGCCGCTTCTCCTTGGTTTCCACGGCAGCATTTTACCAGGGATCAAACGTGGCAGGTGATGGAAAAAAAATCCTTGAGATCTCGTCACAGTGACAGTGTGGAGCTGTAAAGCATCCTGTTGTTAAAATTCTGACACCTCGTCTCGATGGTCGCCGGACCAGTCCGGTCTGTGCTAATGTCCATGCCTTCCAGACAAAAAAAGATTGTTAGAAACGGAAAACCTGTTGCCTTCTGGTAACAGACCCGCACCATAGTGTGCCACGGAAAAAAGGACCCTGGGGGTAATCATCCGTGAAATTTTCATTAACTCTGGCCATTGCTGCTTTTTAGGCAATTTCCCAACCCCCTCTTCCATTCCCGCTTCCGGATGCTTCCATTTTCCTTCCCACATGACGGATGGACCACTATCTGTCAGCCAGAAGACATGAAATACTCCTTGCATGTAGCCTCTGCCAGCTCCTGTGTAATAGTGTGCATTTTTTTCTGCTTCTTGGAGCGTTGGCTGGTTATCGAGGAAGGCGCATCTGGGGCCTGGATGAAAGCTTCTTTTAACCTACAGATAAAACTGAAAACCAAACAAACAAATAAACAGATGACACATTCTCCTGATGTTGACCGAACCGAACTGTCTGCATGGGCCTCCGGAGCACAGTTGTGGGAAATCAATGTTTTTGTGTGTCTGGGTAAGCTGACCATTCCATGGAAAACGATCCGGTAAGCAGAGGACGGTGGTAAATCGATGTTTTTGTGTGTCAGGATAAGCCAACCGTTCCACGGAAAACGATCCAGTAAGCAAAGGATGGTGGTAAATCGATGGCGTCCAGAATAGAAGCTGTTCAGGGGAATCTTTGAAATGATTCGCAGCGGTATATAGAGGTCTGTGCTTTGGCAAAAATTGTAGGATGTCAAAAGTTGGCGTGAAAATTTGTGAAATGAGAATAGCATGGCCCATCTGGATATAGAAATGAAATCCTTGTTATCGGAAGCTGGAAATAATGGATCCAAATCTTTTACCTGGGCTCTCAACTGTAAGTAACAAATGAGAAGCGTGTTAGGGTGTGAATGACACAGTCAGTGGTGCTGTAGATATTCCGTAAGGCTGGAGTAACAACATAGTATCTAAAGCATACAGATTCATTTATTCATTCATTCATAACTGCTAATCCTGGGCAAGCTTGTGGAGAGCCTGAAGCCTCTCACAGGAAGCCCAGAGCATAGGGTGGGGACACCTAAGGCAGGAGGAATCCATCACAGGGGGCACTTGGGCAGGATACCAGTCCATTGCAGGGGACTCCTTGGGCAGGACGCCAGTCCATCACTTGGAACATCCAGGGCAGGATGCCAGTCCATTGCAGGGGATACCCTGGGCAGGATGCCAGTCCATTGCATGGAATTCCCAGAGCAGGACGCTGGTCCATTGCAGGGGACACCACAATCAGGATGCCGGTCCATTGAAGTGGACACACTGACATACACAAAGGGTGTATAGATCAGTCATTTACATTGCTGATCAATCCTATTGGTGACATAGGCAGCCACCTAGATTGCCAACATCTGAGGGGGCGTCGACTTGCCAGGCAATTTCAGTTGAGAGAGAGGAGGGGCTCTGGTGGTGATGCTCACTTAGGGTGCCACATGAGCTAGGACGGGTACTGGTCTTTTACAAATTACTGTACACAAGCCCCCTAAACCCTTCTTCCTGAAGTTATCGAGAGTATAAAGCGAGTTTGCTGTATGTGTGCTGGGGGAGAGCTCTCATCGTGGGGTTAGCTTCCCATGCTAATGAGTGGGTGCTAACCCCCCCCCCCCCCCCCATTCCCCTGGGTTTTCACAGCATCGGTGAGTCACTTCACTTGTGAATATTGCGTGTGCAATCACGCCAGCCTTGGAACAACCAAACCCACCGGCGCAGGTGTGAGATGCTGGCGCCAATCGAGCAGCACTCTTTTGCTATTCCTGTAGCAAAGGCGGCGGCCTCAGCTCTGGCAGGAGAGGAGTAGTAATGAAGGTTAACCACCTGTGGCTCTTCTGAAGGGGCCATCAGAGCCCGTTATACGTTCAGGGAGCCTCTGTCTGCACAATGCAGCCGGGAGTTTCAGAGCTTCTCTTCTCCGACATGCAAAGATTCGCCAGCCACTCGAGTTCTGTTGTCTCTTCTGCATCCTCGCAATCCGGCACCGGAGAGGACATCGGGGTCATTTCCATGTTGTCCCCCTCCTCATGAGACACTTTACATCTGAAAGGTCTGAATACCTTGATTTTTTTTAATGATTATGTGCTTTTCTCCAAGCTTTTGATGGGAGACGAGGCATATTGCCTAATTAAACAGAGATTGCCTCGTCAGTATAGCCACGGTCCCGTTGCTTGCTAAAATACATCTCAGGTGTTTCTGCCTTTTGTCTAAGATCAATGACATCTTCCTGAAAGAGTACTGAGACATTCTTTATTAACATTCCTTCCTACGGTCCTGTCCTTGTTTAAAATACAGCAGCTTTTTTTTCGCTTATTAAACATTTTTCTTGCTGTTATTCTTCATCTCACAGGACCAAGAGAAACTCAAAGTCCTTTTCAGTGTCAACAGCATTATTCTTTGTCAGGTGTTCATTTTTAAATTATTCTTCTCTGCTCTGGTGTGTGGGGGTGTGGGGTATGGGGGGGGCATATTTTTTAGCAGAACTGCTTGCTCAAACAGCCGTGGGCAGACGGTGGCGAGGCCCCTTGTTGCTACGGGTGCTGTGATCTGCTGTGTATGTAATAATGCGACCCTTATCGCTCGTAAAGGTCTATGTGGAGCGACTCCCATTCCGATTCCCAGAATTGTATTACTGTATTTTCTTTTCGGTTGTCCCCAGGAAGCGTGCGATCGACCCCTGACCCCCGGGATTCATGCACCTGACAGTGTGATGGATGGAGCCTGGGGCCCCTGGGGAAGAATCCGGGGCTAAATGAGAGTCTGAGATGGCGACTCTCCTCCATTTCTACACTCACTGTTCATGGCCTGTTGCTTTTAAACAGATTTGTGTTGGGGAAGAGTTTGGGCAGGAGGGCAGGGGCACAGCTGTGTGTTGTCTGTGTCTATGTGCTCTGCAGAAACAGCTGTGTGTCTTGTGTCTGTCTGTCTGTAAAAGTGTGTGTGTCTGTAGAAACAGCTGTGTGTCGTGTGTGTGTCTGTCTGCTCTGCAGAAACAGCTGTGTGTCTTGTGTCTGTCTGTCTGTAAAAGTGTGTGTGTCTGTAGAAACAGCTGTGTGTCGTGTGTGTGTCTGTCTGCTCTGCAGAAACAGCTGTGTGTCTTGTGTGTGTCTGTAGAAACAGCTGTGTGTCGTGTGTGTGTCTGTAGAAACAGCTGTGTGTCATGTGTCTGTCTGTCTGTAAAAGTATATAAAAGTAGTGAAGTATATGTTTATGCATAACAATTATTTTTTGTTATATTGCAAAGAAATATAATCTTATAACTATTCTGTATAATAAAAGATATAAAATAAAACAAATTAAAACTAGTTGAATTCTAATAAAAGTCTTAAATATCCCTTTTCTGCCAACTAAGGAGCCCCATTTTATTTTGCTGTTTACTCCTTCTGCTCCACTTCGTGGATTTGCGAACATATTAACTTCATGGCGGCTGCTCCCAGGACAGCGTAAAAAAATCGATACGGGGTCGCTGCATGAATGGACTCTTCTCCTTGTCTGGAAACCCAATCTGAAGGCGCTCATTAGGGGAGTCGCTACGGCATTAATCATGCTTAACGCAGGAGTGGGTGCCCCCATGAGCACGCCTCATCCCCCCCACCCAGAGCGTGTACACCACCACCTAGTTATTTGAGTAAGCAGGTGATTGTGTAGGCCGGCCTCATACAGACAGATGGGGCGTGTGTACTTATGCGCCAGACACCGTGCCTACGCTGTGGTGCTTTAGGCTGTAGGGATACAGCTTGTCAGTTTAGAGCGCTGGCACCGATGGGAAAATGCTGTTTATAAAATGACCATCATTTCTCTAGCATTCTAATTAATGAGCTGGAATTGATCTAAGGGTTAGGCAGCAAAATGACCTTAGGAGGCTGGTTCTGTTTGGTGAGGTTTCCTGTCTGTAAGTGACTGAACATGCTCTTCTCCTGCTTTGAAGAGAAGGTGAAAAATGCCCCGATCCATGAGAATTCCCTGGCTGTCCCCGGCTTACGGTCGGACTTAAATCTGCCCTAATCGCTCCAGTGAAAAACAGGGACAGGACATTAAGAAATGGGGCAGCCAGATTCTTTTCTTTCTTTTCTCTTTTAGTGTTTTATTTGCTTGTTTGTTTGTCCTGATGAGTGAAGAATGACACGGGGTCAGGCAGGGGCCCAGCTTGCCAGAAAAGCCCAGAACCACAATGAACTAATGCTTCAGATTAAAAGTGGGATGGGGGGGGGGGGGGTGTTGGAAGATGGTGGCACCTGCGAGCAGAGTGATGGCATATAGAAATGAGCCCACTATCACTTTCGTGTCACAGAGGAATGAAAGTACCCTGGATGTCAGCATTGTTAGGGACACCTGTGTTGCATGAGAAATGTAAATCACAGCTTTGCTCGTGTTCCCAGAATCGTGGCATGACTTATCTTCAGGCACACCGACTGGGGGCGCCGGTACCCCATTCCTGACAGATAGCCTTCCTCTACTGCATCCTCGCTAAATATGGCCACACACACAGAATCACGCCATGATTTTTCCTCAGGCTCCATGCGCGTCACCCCTGCAGGGGGCACCGGTTCCCCCGCTTCCTGTCAGACACTGTGCCTTCCTCTTGTTACCGCGTCGTGCTCTCTAAACACAGCCACACACACTCACCTGCCAGTGGATCACTTCACTGAATTTAACCCCAAACTTACATGGTGTGAGGAGGTGCGTGAACCTGCAGTGATCCTCCTGACGTTTCTCCTCAGGGTTGCGTTTTGGCCAAGAACCCAAAAGGTGCCGACTGAAAGCAGCTGTCCGGCCTGATGAAGTCATCACATTTAATCAGAACTTCTCCACCAAGACCAAGTTCAGCTGTGAAAAAGCGGCTTTGGGTCAACGTGACAATGTAGATGGCGTTTATTCTTTTAAGGCCCAGTTGAGGCATGGGACGAGGTAACCGGATGAGGCAGGTGACTATGTTTCACGGCGAGGCGTAAACATTGTGGTGCTGCCCTGATTGTTTTTGTCCAAAAAGGTCAGTGCTGAAATAAAACCCAAACATTAGCATGAGGTTTCCTGTTTTCATGGGGGCTGGTTGTTGCTTCGGGGGGGGGGGGGGGGGGGGGGGGGGGGGGGGGGGGGGGGGGGGGGGGG
>JAODKC010000002.1:28298662-28316795 GCA_026777985.1 Mormyrops attenuatus
ACACACTTACTCAGTGGTTCTTAATCTTTTTTGAGTCATGGACCCATTTCTGAATCTGGTGGAGCTACGGACCCCTTCCCGAAAAATATGCACATAAGCACATAAACTCAATTTTGCATGCAATGAATATATTTTATTGAGCCACTCATACGGTGCATGACACGCACAAAACATGAATAAATAAGAAATCTGAACAAAAATATGTTTCTCGCAAAGTTAATGGCCAATCCATGCAAAAATTAAATGCAATAATCTAATGCAATTTAAACAAAACATGAATTCTACTCAAATGTTCATGTTCATGGAAGGTTGTTGTTTGGCTTCAATAATAAGACGCTGCGAATAAGAAGCTAAACCGGAAGCTGCAGATAAGCAGCTAACTTAAGCCACGTGTTACTTTGCCATTAGTTTGGGCGACAAGGTTGAACATGGCCAAGAAACGCGAAGACAACAGGATCCGCAAACGCACTGAGAAAGCGCGGCAGTGATCCGTAGCTCCGCCCGCCGCCCGCTCCGATTAACATATATTTACATGTAGTGAACTTGAAAATAAAAAGTCAAATTGGAAAATGAAAAGACAAAAAGGGGTCTTAAGTTTATTTTTTAATTTTTCACATGTGACTCATACATGAGTGGAAAATTAAAATGCAAATGGTGCTATTTCATTTTAATTTTCATTTTTGCAGGAAAGTAAATGGCAAAGTGGAGATTGTATTCTGTTTTTATCATTTTCATTTTATTTTTGCAGAATGTACCTCCCATACCAAACACACTGAAAATTCATATGCGCTACACAAACTCAGAAAACATAAATAGCCGTAAATAGACATAATACAACTTGCAGCTTTGTCGCGCGTTTATTTTGCACTGCATACGGCTTTCTCGGCCACCGTAATTACCACTGTGCTATTCACTGGCACCTCTATTCTCCATAGTCTCCGACTACTGTTCCAGTTTCATTTAAAAATATGTATAGTTTATCTACTCATCACTAATTATCCACCCATCCATCCATCCATCTCATAAGCACTTATGCATGTTATTATCATTCACATGTGTATTAGTGAGGCAATGAGTAGTGGTGAGGCAGTGTGTGCAGTGAGGCAGCCGCAGATCATGAGGGGATGTCCTTATTTGCTGGCTGACCTTCAGGATGCCTGACCAAAATCTTTGGGGATTTACATAAAATGCGCAGATGCTCTGCAGAGTGAATATTTTTCAGCCTGCTGTTTTTTTTCCCCTCATCATAAGTGTACAACTAGGCCAGAGAGTTCCATAGGAAAACAGATAAATGTAATATATTACCCGGCCCACGGGACGGCATCGCGATGCATCGCTCGACCGAGCCGATGTATCTTTCCTCCTGAGCAAAAGGACAAATTGAGTCCAGCAAAGGGCGAGGAGGCCTTCCCGTCCCAGCGGGTTGGGGGTGGGAGCAGGGGAGGCAAGGTGATATAAGATTTACGCTACAAATGCGTGGGTCCGGCATTTTTTAAATCTCTCCTGGTGATGCTTCCGGTGATAAACATTCCTGCTCTTGGCCACGGCTCAGTTTTTCCCAGTTGGAAGTGCGTGACTGGAAAAGTGCAGCTTGTCACTACCCCCCAGGGGGCGCCACTCCTCCCATGCACTGGAGCAGTATACCTTGTCTTTCCACATTGTGGACAACCCCGCAGGGAAGGTGGTCCTGCACCTTACGTAGAGAGTAAGAGCTACATAAAGACTAGACACCTAGACACTGATGTCCTTCTTAATCATCAAAACATGTTTCCTTTCTCTGATTGGCGTTAGGCCTTTAAAAAACCCAGCCTTTAATGTCTCTTTAGTTTATCTTCCACACATCCCAGGAGTTTCCATAGTTCACTTTCCACACATGCGGATATTAGCCACTGTCACCAGTAACTATGCAGTTGATCTTTGCTAACCGTATTTGTTCCTCTTGGATCTTAAATGGAGACCTGCTCCAATGCTTTAGAGCTGGGTGAAGCCCGAACCTTCATCTGGAGGCTTGGTCACATCCCCCACTGATGTTTTCTGAGAGCTTTGATGGTGTGGAAGATCTGAGCCATGGTTTGATTGGACCTACAGCCATGTCCGTAAGGCAAATAAGATGATTTAACAAGAGTTTGAGCCTGATTACAGCTGCCAATCTGCAAATGTGTGACATTCTGTCATTTACACCATAACTTTTGTAGGATAGTTTTAAGTAGTTAATAGTCCAGTGGGAAAGGGTTGGTTTTACTCAAATTTACAGCCCTCAGGCAACAATGGATTATTAGATACTCTAGTAACGTATCGTAAAATTGCTTGGAGATTACCAAAGGGCATTAGTGAGTTTTTTTCAGATGACTGCATGGGCAGACACTTCATATACTAAAAACCACTGAGCGTAAGGCGATTACAGGGCTAATTCTGATTATTGTATTAATTTCTGTGAAGTTCATTAGACTGCAGAGGGAAGGTCACCGAACTCCACTGGGAGTCAAAGCTGCAGATTTACTGTATATCTGATTGGCTTCTTATGAATTAGTGCTTGCAGCTTAGCTCAGGATAATAGTTTTGTAAATCTATATACACTGTCACTTTATAGATACGACCAGGCTTTGTTATTTCAGCTATTCAGCAGAAGACAGGTACAACCTCTCAGTGCAATAAACGCGTTTTTTGTATTAAAGAGACAAGATCGGGTTCAAAAAAGACAAAACTGAATAGCCTTTTTGCTTCTAAATGTCCAGGCCGAGATGTTCTGCTCCGGACTGGAAGGCCTGCACTTTGATTTCTTTATGGTTATGGTGGTCAGGATTGCAGGCTGCGGATTGTTTCAATAATGGTTTCACACTGACCCACCTGTTCCAGAATAATGTGTGAGCCAGGCTAACAATTTCTTCAGAAGTTCTCAACATCCACAGCATCTCAGAAGCAGAGACACTGTTCAAGTTTCCCGTCTGATCCGCTCACCGCGTTCCGTCTAGGGATGTTGAGGTCTTCATATTCCAACAGGGAGCTGCGTTTGACTCGCATTGCTCTTTTCCTGCTATGACCTGGGAAAACTTGCCTCAATTCGCTATAAAGGAGACCTGCATGTTGGCTTAAGAACAACTGAAGCCAGGCAGAACTGTTTTTAGTGTAAATGCACCCTGTATGAAACACTATTTGAGGTGGTACAGAGTCATGACCTCACAGCTCGACATATGGGAGATGTTCATAAGCTCCTCCTCCTGGTTCTCTGGGTTCCTTGTAGGACAGCCTGCCATTCGTGTGAACGGCGTATGATCCTCTGCCCAGCTGCTGTTCGGACCTCATGGGGCGGCCTGCAGGACCGTTGAGGCCCTGCCCTGCATCAGCGGTTCTGGGATATGACTGAATTTATCGAATTAATGATTCATTAATGGTTGATGTTAGACAGCCGACCCAAGCGAAACGAAAAGAGCCCACTCAGCCAACAGTGAGGATGGGTTTGACTTCTGATGAACCTCTGACGATTAACGTTTGCCTTATGCTGGAGCGGCCCTCCGGAAAGGGTCCCGGGAGGTCGCTGTACGTGGAAGTTAGCATTACACAATGTATCACCTCATCAAACTGCTCTTTCATACCCAGGGAGCACAGACTTCCCTGTTCAAAGCCAGTGTGACATCTACAGAAGTTGGAAGCCGTTACTCTTCAGACATGAACTTGAGCTCTGTGGAACATCAAAGCGTTTCCGTGAGAATCAGAGCTACAGAGGAGCATTCTTAGGACACGAGGAGCATCAGCGAACTGTGGAAGGTGTGCTCTCAATTCACTGCTTGGGAAGTGACTGTGCCCAGGATGAGGCCAATCATCTACGTCACAGAGAATCTGTTTGTTGCTTCAGGGAGCATCATAAACCCAGGGGCAGGTTGGTTGTGTCTGCCCCTCTCCTCCAAAAAATGTTTGAAAAACTAAATAAATAGTTAGTGAGCAGAGTCAGAAGATCATAGCAGAATATGCTGCTTCAGCACCTCCTAATTAAAGGGAGCGTTTATTTAATATTTACTGTAGTGACTGTTTGTTGCCAGCAGGGGTCCCCCAAACCTCAGGGGCCCCATGCAAATGTGTAGCTTGAGTGCTGACAATTGCAGACACTGCCATAGATCTATCTTCCTATCATGGGCCTCCTGCTCTATATAAAAATGAACTGCTATTCTCAGAACTTGAGAAGTATTTCTGAAGATCTGGATGTAAATCTCTTTTAAATTATGCCAGTTATATAAGTTTATATCTCATCAATATGGAGCTTACTATACACCATGTGTCCATGAGTTCCTTGACCAAAGTGCACGCTGTTGTACTTATTCGATGAAGCCTCCATTTCTGCAAAACATACATCCCTGAAATATGGGATGTGTGTCCCCTTAAGGGGCCCAGGTCCTTTGAAGCCATTCGCCGAGAGGAGAACCGCGAAATAAATTAATAAAGGAAGCCATGGGGAGCGTTATCTGACAAAGAAAAAACACACACACAACAAAATCTCTTTAATAACGCATGAGGCACTTGAGGGACTGGAGAAGGTGAGAAAGAAGAGAGGAGGAGGGGCGCAGCGCACAGCTCCCTGAGAAAGAGGGGAGCGAGAGCAGAGGGCGGCATGATCTATTCGATTGGAAACGGCAACCTTTCGCAAAGCCCCACGGGCAACTGGGCAGAGTCAGCCGTCCATCAATGACCAAGAGAAGCTCGATTTGGCTTTCTGCTCAGGTTCTCGAGGAATCATCAAAATGAAACTCATATGCATGTTCAGGATTCCAGCAGCTGCTGCAGAACTCACCTCTGCCCTGCTCTTGCACTATTATTGCGCAAAGATCTGGTTTGTGAGGCATGACTATGAAAATATCAGCTTTAATAAAAAAGTACTGGCATCCTTTCCAGGCTGTACTCTGTACCGTGGTTAGACGATGGATGGATGGATGGATGCATTGAAAAATAATAATAAACTTTTCCTATGACTGAGTGACTTCCAGTGAAGCAGTGTACAGTCTGGAACTGCATGTGGTATTGCGACGCAGCCTGTTGAATTTTGACCTCTCTGCGCTGGGTTCACTATTGCGTAGGCCAGATGCCCAGCTTGCCTAAGGTAGGATTTTGAAAGCATTGAGCGCGCTGGCTTACAATTGCAACAGCTTCTTCCCCAACCACCCCTCAACCCTAGCTCTAGGTGCAGAAATCCAGAGTCTTACCCAGGGTGTTCTCTGGGTGTGTGCTGTTTTTATGAAACCTTTTATGAATTCTGTCCCTGGCTCAAATTCCACTAACAAGTAGTGTAACAGCAGAGAATTAAAATAGCCCCCCCCCTTGGGTGGGTAATGGAGGCCGGATTTCTTGGAGCCCGAGGTCTCAAGGTTATCCTGCCCTTGAACACCAGGCACAGAAAGCCCCCTGGACACATGTTACCATGTGCCCCCCCCCCACTCTGTCAAACTGGGAAAATAATATGCTCGCCCATGAACCCATTACGAGGGTGACATTTGTGCCTGGTATAGGATTTCAACAACTGTAAAGATTCCCCATTCCAGCTAAACCAATGCTAAACCAAGTCTGTCTGAGTGGTTACGGGAGTGGCTTAATAGTACTTTGTGGTCTGTATGCATGGGTTTGAACCCTCTTCTCATCAGGGAAAAAATAAAGTTCATTTGATATTACTACTTGCAACAAACTAAGAAAGAAAACAGAATAAAGTAAGATTGCCCTGATTAGCTATCTGCTAGACAGTAGCTGGCCCAGCTCGGTATTGAAAACAGGTTTCGATGGGCTGGACAGTGGTCCTCAATCCTCCGCCTTTGTCTGGCTCCTTCTAATGATGAAACATCACCTTCAAGCTGAGGCCCAGCCTCCTTGACATGCTGAAATGCCAGCACTGTGCCCCCAGAGTCCACCATGTTATGTAGTGTCATTAAACTGGCACACTGGACGTTGCCCATCCGCCGCTTTTCATCCCTGGCCTTAAGATGAAGGCCTTAATCAGATCCCACCCCGTCAGTCCTGGGAATTTGTTACTTATAACGTGGGACCCTCTTTATACCTGCGCTGGGTAGGATGCTCGTTAGACCAATGGATATGTAGCGTTTACCTAGCACCAATTGTCCTACTGGTAATTTAACCAAAAATGGGTAATTTAGCAGCAGCTACCTTTGCTGCACACTGCTAGGAGGCTAAAATCCCTGGACTTTGACCTGTTTACCCCATTGTGATTTTTCGTGCAAGCTTTATGAAATCGCCCTTGAGCACTGAGAGGTCACCATTACTCACTTCAGTTTGATTCATCGTTATACCCAAAGCACCATTAATAATCCTAAAGATCTATTTTAAGCAGTGATTGTGCAGGCTCCCCATTTTGGGTGTTTTCTGTGTTCGCTGTGAAGCAGCATGTAATGATTACCCCGGAACCGGCATCTCATACGCCATGAGCCGGAAGGGAGGTGCGTGACCTCCGAATGCCACCGTGTGAATGGAACGGATCTGAATGCCTATTCAGAGAGGAAAGGCTCTCTCCTTTTCAGGTGTAGAAGCAGGTGTTACCAGGGCTGCTGTACAGGAACCCTGCTCCAAAGGGACATGGCTCGTACACTTTTCATAAAGGAGACATCATATGCATATTTGCACGCATTCTCTGGGTGCCTTATGTTTCATGTTAGCGTCAAGATAATGGAGAGCATTACTCCCAATGGATGTGGCACTTATGACGATTTATATGCAAGGAATTCCGTTGATGAACATTCCTGCTGGCACATTTCTGCTAGGGTATTTCTTACTGTGCATTCCTGCCAGTGTGTTTCTCATGGGGCATTCCTGCCAGTGTGTTTCTCATGGGGCATTCCTGCCAGTGTGTTTCTCATGGGGCATTCCTGTTGGGATATTCCTCATGGGGCATTCCTGCCAGTGTGTTCCTCATGGAGCATTCCTGATGGGGCATACCTACCGGTGTAGTGTTCTCGTGCAGTGTGTCGTAACTCTGACTAAACACCAAGTTAAAGGGAGCATTATGAGACCCATTCAACTGTGGCCTACCTTTGTGTGCCCTAATCACATCTCTTCCAAGTAGCAGAAGTATCTCCGCTCCGGGGTCTAGTTCAGGGATTTGTTTAGCGATGTGACAGAGATGAGGCTGATGCACAACTGTGCTTGGTGTTGGGATCTCAGCCCAATTGTTTGGAATCTCAGGACACTCAAGGAAGGAGAGAGATGAGAACTTGGCCATCTAACGATTCAATCTGGAACCTTTCTGCCTTATGTTTCTATGACGCCAGAGAACGTTTTGAGATGGTATAGGAATGGTTTTCCCTCCACCCTGAACAGGTCGAAAAAGGTCTGGCCTGGCTAAAGAGCGATTGCTCTGGTCATCAAGGATTACATAGGCTTTAATGGCTTAGTGCTTGGAACACTTAGGGTAAATCTGCACAAGGCAAATCTTGGAGCATGAACGACCCCGCTGGCTTAGGCCACAGAGATCTTTACAGTTTGTTCTAACATCAGCCGCTATGGAATTATCTTCTCCCTCCCCACCGACCTCTTGAGGCGGTGGAGAAGCCTTGATGGGCTGGGGAATCGAGCCCGGATGCATAGCTGCATCATGATTGGTGCTTTCACACTCGGTGCACTTCACAGAAGATCTGCAGTCTTTGGCGATGTGGAACATTGAAGAACAACACTTGAAACATATTCCTTTCTGTTTGAGAAAGGCCTTTTTGTCATCTAGGGGTTTATTTCTGAATATCCTGCACCTTTTGAGTGGATGTGGTTTGTTATGTAGTGGGCAATTCTTATCAGGGTCATTGTTGATTGTAGAGACGTCTGTCTTATGTACTGTGATAAATTTATTGGTGTTGAGAATCCTCATAGGCGGTTTTTCAGGTTTTGTGGTGTTCGTGCTCATCCCTTGATGAATAAAACTGGGATCGTTTCGCTTCTTCGCCTCACAACACACAAAGTCACAGAAATACTTGAAAGGAGGGAAACAACCATTGTTCATTTCTTTGAACCATGATCCAGATGACACCCACTTCTCCTGGAGCCCATAGGAGAGCTTGTCTACAATTGGTCCGATTCCACGGGAGGTGTCAAGATAGGACAGGCTAGTAAGAAATCCATCTTCCTTGGCGTCTTGTATTTCCATGATCAAATCTCCAAGTTCACGTAATTTAATATGATCCTTAGCTGAAATCTTTGGAAAACTGTCCAGCCTTTGAAACAGTGACTGTTCGATTATTTCCGGAGCAACATAGCAGTTACGTAGTCTCTCCCATATTCTTAATAGGGCCAGGGTTGTTTACATGCACTGAGCGTATGCGTCTCACCTGTTCACCAGACTCTTTTCCTAGCCATTTGATCATGAGGTCTAATTCCTGGGTTGCTATGAGTCGAACCTCAGCCACTGCATTACTGAATGAGGTCTGCCATGCACGAAAATTCTTAGGCTTATCATCGAATTGGTACAGTCCTGATGTAATGAGGTCTCGTCGTGCCAAGAATTGTGCCAGAGAATCTGAGGAAGGAGGCAAACCCTCCTAAGGAATATATTGAGGTGTGCGTGACTGAACAGGTATGCTTGCAGGGTGTGCTGACCTTCTACCATCAGTCCTTGACTCAGTTAATGGGTTGCGATTCTGTTGTGCTCGCAGCTGGATCCCATGTTCTGAAGCTCTCATGTGATTCTGCTCTGACTTTTACAGGTGGAACAGGAAATGGTAGAGAGGTAGGATGGCTCTGGTCAATTTGGGATTGAACATATTCATTGGTACGTTGTAGTCTAAACTTTTCTGATATAGATTTTCCAATATAGCATGTACCTCTGCAGCGTCTTCCAATACTTGGGCCTCTGCTATGGCCGCATCCTGGCTGTTTCCAAATGACTTTGAGCTTATCCTTTCTGCTTCTGTAGCAGCCCTTTCCAATTTCAGTTTAGCCTCCTAACTAGCACATGATGCTCTCACCTTACCAGCCTCTGCTTTAGCCCTAGCACGGGCTGCACTCCTAGATGATGCTGAAGTCTCATTGCTGCAAGAGCTGGGTACATGTGACTTATTACTTGTTGACATCTTGGTTGCTTCAAAACATGAAGTGCCGCCTTTTCACTGTAGTGTTCTCGTGCAGTGTGTCGTAACTCTGACTAAACACAGAGTTAAACCATAGTCAATGGAGACAGAGTTGTAGTAAGATTGACCATTTACTGTCACGCTGTTTCATTAACATGCCATGAAAACTGTAAATAAAACAATACAAAACATTCAGCATCTGTTTTAACCAAAGGTTACAATACCAAACATGGACTTATATTATTATATATTAATATTTGTTGCAAGGACCATCTACATATCATTTATCTTGTAAATACATATAAATGAAATGTCTTTTTAACCATTCGCTAAAAGTAGATTTTTAACAAATTATCGCTATTTATGCTTTCCAACATCTTTAACATCACTTGCATGAACTTACGGCGTTGCCTGTGTGATGGCTTTGAAAGGATGGCAACTGATTAAATCGAAGCCACGCTTCACACGTACGGCTCGCTTCTGAGAAAACCAGGAAGCAAAACAGGAAATGTGCTAAAGAACAGGTGACCTAACAGACATGATGGTATCAAGCGACCTACTTTCAAAACTGATTTCTTTAACACGAGTTTGACCCTTTTTTTTAGAACATATTACAATTAAATCTAAATGATTTTAATTGAACCATGCATTAATGAATTACTTAAAAAACATTTACGTAAAAATAAAATAAATGCCATGGCAACACAACCAGTGTGTTCCTGATGGGGCATTCCTGTTGGGGCATACCTGCCAGTGTTTTCCTAATGGGACATTCCTGCCAGTGTGTTCCTGATGGGGTATTCCTGTTGGGATATTCCTCATGGGGCATTCCTGCCAGGGTGTTCTTCATGGGGCATTCCTGATGGGGCATTTCTATCAGTGTGTTTCTGATGGGGCATCCCTATTGGGGCATACCTGATGGGACATTCCTGCTAGTGTGTTCCTGATGGGGCATTCTTGATGGGTCATTCCTGCTAGTGTGTTCTTGATGGGGCATCCCTGATGGGGCATTCCTGCCAGTGTGTTCCTGCTGGGGCATACCTGCCAGTGTGTTCCTGCTGGGGCATACCTGCCAGTGTGTGCCTGATGGGGCATTCCTGTTGGGCATACCTGCCAGTGTGTTTCTGATGGGGCATTCCTGCCAGCGTGTTCCTGATGGGGCATTCTTGATGGGGCATTCCTGCCAGTGTGTTCTTGATGGGGCATTCCTGCCAGCGTGTTCCTGATGGGGCATTCCTGATGGGGCATTCCTGCCAGCGTGTTCCTGATGGGGCATTCCTGCCAGTGGTTTCCTGATGGAGCATTCTTGCCACTGTGTTCCTGATGGGGCATTCCTTCCAGCATGTTCCTGCCAGTGCATTTCTGATGCTGTGTTCCTGGTTGGGCATACCTGATGGGGCATTCCTGCCAGTGAGTTCCTGATGGGGCATTCCTACCAGTGTTTTCCTGATTGGCATTCCTGATGGGGCATTCTTGCCAGTGTGTTCCTGATGAGGCATTCCTGCCAGTGTGTTCCTGATGAGGCATTCCTGCCAGTGTGTTCCTGATGGGGCATTCCTGCCAGTGTGTTCCTGATGGAGCATTCCTGCCAGCGTGTTCCTGCCAGTGTATTTCTGATTCTGTGCTCCTGATGTTGTGTTCTTCATGGGGCATACCTGATGGGGCATTCCTGCCAGTGTGTTCCTGATGGGGCATTCCTGCCAGTGTGTTCCTGATGGGGCACTCCTGCTAGCATGTTCCTGCCAGTGTATTTCTGACAGGGCATTCATGATCCGCTGTTTCTGACTCAGGTCCTGATGGCATGTTCCTGCTAGGGTGTTCAGTTCAATTCATTTCAATTTTATTTGTATAACGCATTTTCACAACATTACCTTGTCTCAAAGCACTTCACATTATCCTGGCCCAAAGCCCCCGGTAAGCCAGAGGCAACAATGGCAAGGAAAGAAGGAAGAAACCTTGGGAAGAACCAGACTCAAAGGGGGAGCCCATCCTCCAGGGGCTGACAGAGGAAGTCAAATTAAGGAAGTCCTATTATAAGCTCCAATTTACATTCAGTCTGGGCGTAAATGCAGAATCACTGACAGCAGGGCAGGCAGGAGAGATGTAACAGACAGGAGGGCAGGCAAGTAGCAGGGGAGACAGGATATCCTGATTTTTTTGGGTCTCCAGGCAGCACACCCCAGAAGGGGTGCATTAACCAAAGCAGGGGAGATTAAAGGCAGTGCAAAGAGTTAGGTGAGTGCAGTATGTAAGCTCCAGCAGATATGGCTGTGTCAACTTAAGTAGGAGGGAGAGGCAAGTGGGAATGCAGGCATGGTGAGTCCCTGAACATCAACACTCCAATTCCTCAAGGGAGTGTGAAGCTAGAGTGACAGCACTGACAGTTCAGTTCATCCAAAACCAATGGCACTGATCCCCACCCAGCTCAACACCTCACACTATAGGCCTAACTGGGAGTGAGTAGTTAGTTTGAGCTAGAACTAGAGTCCCTATAAAAAGTGTGTTTTTAGTCTAGACATGAATATTGAGAGTGAGCCTGAATCTCGCACATCTGCTGGAAGGCTATTACATAGCTGCAGAGCTCTGTAGGAGAATGTTCTACGGCCTTCCGTAGTTCTTTCTACTCTAGGTACTGATAGCTAAGTGATACAACTGATACAAACCAGTGAAGGGAATATAGAATAGGGCTTATTTGATCACGTTTTAGTTTTTTTAAGAACTCTGGCTGCTGCATTTTGTATCAGCTGAAGTTTATTTAAGGATCCAAATGGGCAACCAGAAAAGAGAGCATTATAGTAGTCCAGCCTGGAAGTTATAAAGGCATGGATTAGTTTTACTGAATCATGGAAGGTGGAAATCTTCTGAAGCTTGGCTGTGTTCCGTAGATGGTAGAGCACAGTTCTAGTGATAGTTCTTATATGAACATCAAAACGTAGATCGGAGTCAACAAGGACACCAAGGTCTATAACCACTGTGCTAGGCTGAAATGGAAGACCACCAAGGTTGAGGTTGTCACACTTACTCCAAGCAGCCTTAGGGCCAACTAGCAGAACTTCCATTTTCTCTGTGTTTAGCATGTGGAAATGTCTTCTAAGCCAGTGAGCTGGGATCCTTCATCTGCTTTGACATATATAACTGTATGTCATCAGCATAGCCATAGTAACTAACACCATGATTTCTAATAATGTTACCAAGTGGTAGCATATATAGAGTGAACAATAGCGGGCCCAGGACTGATCCCTGTGGGACACCATTGTTAACTCTGGGTTTAGAGGTTCTGTTATTCACATGAACAAACTGATAATGATCAGTTAATTAAGTGTTCCAAGAATCCAAGAGAGAGCTGTCCCCTTAATACCGACCACAGATTTCAGTCCAAGAGAATATTTTGGCCCACAATGTCAAATGTTCATAAAAACGCTAACAATAATAACAAGAACAAAGATATACAACCACAATAAAAGCCATAAGCGATTAATTCATTACTTTTTCTAGTGCTGTTTCTGAGATACGATATGGTCTGAACCCAAACTGAAATAATTAATTGAGATTGTTTCTTTGTAGGAAGGAAGACAGCTGATGAACAATAACTTTTTCCAAGGAAAATAAAAGACAGATTTGAGATAGGTCTATAATTTCCTAGATCGCTAGATTGAAGATTTGATTTCTTGAGAACAGGTCTAATAACAGCGATTTGAAAAAGGTTTTGGAACATTTCTGAGCCTAAGAGACAAGTTTAACCAGGTTAACAGGGTAGTGCTAATCAGTGGTACAAGTTTAGTTGGAATTGGGTGAACAAGGCTAGTAGAAGATTTGCAAGAAGAAATTAAGTTCAAAAGTTCTGCTTGTTTTATGGGAATTTAGTAATGGGACTAGCAGAAGACTAGTATCTGTATGTAGCTATAGATGTGCTCCACAGGGTCTGTCCCATCCTATTTATTTTACCATTAAAAGTGTAATAAAGTCAGTGCGTTCCTGACAGAACGATCTTGACACTGCGTTCCTGACTTGGTGTTCCTGGTGCCCTGGTCCTGATGGAGCATTCCTGACGCCATATTCCTGATGCCAAGTCCCTGAGGGGACATTCCTGATGGCATGTTCCTGAGGGGGCATTCCTGATGGCATGTTCCTGAGGGGGCATTCCTGATGGCAGGTTCCTGACGGGGCATTCCTGATGGCATGTTCCTGATGGGGCATTCCTGATGGCAGGTTCCTGAGGGGGCATTCCTGATGGCATGTTCCTGATGGGGCATTCCTGATGGCATGTTACTGAGGCGGCATTCCTGATGGCATGTTCCTGACGGGGCATTCCTAATGGCATGTTCCTGACGGGGCATTCCTGATGGCAGGTTCCTGGTGTGGCATTCCTGAATGCATGCTCCTGATGCTGCCTTCCTGATAGAGTGTCTCTGATGGCATGTTTCTTAGCATGGATGTCTTGGGAGAGGGTATCACTCCAGGGTCAGGAAAAGATGTCGCCTGGGCAATATGAGCAGGGGCCTTAATCCCAGCTGCCGGAGGTCAGCCAGATGCAGGCAGTCGCTGCTCCCTGACCAAAGCTTTCCTCTCTGACATCTGGCAACTGCTAAATAAGTCCTCCCCCTTTACTGTGATCATGCCAAAACCGCTATCTCTCATTTTCATTCCCCCAGCTGTCTTTATGAACACATCTCCACTCGACAAATTCACGCCCAACGCCGCGGCACTAATTAGCGGTTTACACTGTCTAAGATGAAGAATTACGGAGCTGTTCAGAAACACCGGCTGCCGTTTTTAAGGACGTGATGTCTGACACCGAGCCTGATGGGATCGTATCGATCTGCAGACATCAAGCAGAGGAAGAAGAAACTCAGAACCACATACTGACACACAAGGACATAGGAACCAGGGAGATGTACCCCACAATATTTTATTTGGCTTCATTCATCCACCCAGTAAACAGACATTTTAATTTAGATTATTAAGTTTTCCCCCCCAATATCAAACATGAATATGAAACTCTCTCTTACGACGTTGCTAATACAGCAGAATTACTGTCTACAGGTTGCAGATCCCTTATCAGTTGCTCTGAATGCAGTTGAATGTAATCTGAAAAAAGATCTACAGATGAATTTTCATGCAACTGTAACAGTCCTGAATCTTTATATCCTAACCAGGATATTCTCATAATTAAAAATGCCTTAGTCTAATTACAAACAGCCTTTGTCTTGCAATGATACTCTGAGCAAAGGGAAAATTGTCGTAAACTTGAAGTTACATCATGCTGCGTTACCCCTCTGTGAAAAAATGTCCGCGCAAAATCATAAAGTTGGCTTAAGCCCAGCCAGAAAATCACATACACGGGAATATCAATAGGCACAAATCAGCGCGCGGCAGAGAGCGGTGCTTCCAGACACTGTTTTGCATGAATAACTCTGCCTTATCGCCGAACGACGCTGCCTGGCTCTGGTGCAGCCATCACTGCACTGAATCCCGGAACCCCAATCTCAGAAAGCGGACCGCCAAAATGAGATTCATCTTAAGACGAAGAATGGATGTTGAGAAAATGTGAACAGAATGGCAGGTTCAATCTCTAGGTGTTTCCTATGTATGCAATATTGCAATGTACCCAAAAAATCGTAATCGTTCAACAATGGAAAACTGTAACAATGATTGAGTAGCTTTAGAAATACTAATAAGCAGAGTAAGAGAAACAACAGTATAGAAGCTCATATTGATAAGCGCTTAAAGCGGCATTTGAACTTGGCTGCATTCCTGAAGATAAGGCCCATGTGTCATGAAGATTGGGGAGATGGAGCGGGACCCCTTATTTGGGGTTGAACACCGGACTGCTTTTGGACTCAGAGATGGACATTATGTTTACTCACAATGTCCATCTCTGAGTCCAAAAGCAGTACGGTCTGTGAGACAGCGACACAGACGATTTTTTTGCCAACCTGTGCCAACAGTTCCTGTTCTGAGACACCATAGCGGTAAAAATGAGGTCAAAACAGTGCATTCTGTCCCTCATGGGGTGGGTGATGGGTCACTTAGTGCAAAGTGACCTGGCGATCTGAGGGGTGGATGCCATAGTTAACATAAAGCATTGAGCCAATTAATCATACATGTGCACCACAGACCTGGGTGTTGTGAGGAGGAGCCCAGCATAGTGACATTATAGTGACATCATGCCCGCTGTCATGCAATGTCCATGGCAATGGAAATCAGCGTTTTGGCGGGTCGGGCAATGTGAAAGTCTGCCGGGAATCTGAGTGGACTAAGTGGGCACCGGTATCGCACAGTGACAGGGGTCTTGGGGGGGGATTGGCACTGGTACTGAATCGCTCTTATGCTGGGTGCTGGGTGCCTGAACTCTTATACAGTAGGGGTCTTAGGATGATTTTATTAAATCACTAATGATTAGTTAAATTTGGCCAGTCTCTGTTGGGTGGGAAACCTGTTCTCCGTAGCCACACTTAAGTTTAACTTTAGGTTTAAGAAGTAGACGCCCGATGAGCTGGACAGAATGACAGATATGGAAATTAAATAATTTGGAAACTTGAAAGATACAAAAAAGCGATAGTTTATCATTTTTTAGCATGCAAATGTTGGCTGTACTCTTGAGTACTCTTAGGTAGAAATATTTGTACTATATATTTATTTATAGCTGAATTTTATATTAATAAGTTGCAATTCTGTCAACAAATTTTTGGTGTAAAACAAGTCAGTGATTCAAGGTATACTTAATATTTAACACAAACTGCAATTTGAACATTGAACATTGAAACTCTGGTGCTCATTATGCACAGCATAATATAAATAAATATATGAATGTAATTCTTTAAAATTCGATGAGCAGTCTAGGTCTGTTTGGAGTCCATTCAATCAACTGCCGACTAGAGAATCAATAAAATAGACTCAAATATGCCCCCAGTCAACTATTGACCCTAAGGCTATCAATGTATGGTTTTACAAGGTTCTGGGCCCTTTATAATAATAGATTATATGCATATCTGTATGTAGTACTGTCATATTACACCCCTAGAGTGTAATATGGACAATTACCTGGAAAACAGTGTGATGTTATATAGTAAAAGTATAAGTATTTGGTGTGAAAACCTACGGACATATATTTAAGACCTCAGTTAAGTTCTGTATCATTTATATATTTATTGATTAGCGTTAAATGCACAATTAACATAAGGGTGGTGACGGTTAAAGTTGTCGACCGGGTGGGGGGGGGGGCGCGTAGGTGACGCCCCTAAACCTGGGCCTGGGTAAACCTGTGCACTAAAACTTCGGTAGTCATCATATGTCATCAAATGTCGAGATTCATGCACCCAGAGTCTCATTGTTTACTGCAGAGTCTAACTGCTACTGCAGAATCTCATTGTTTACCCCAGAGACTCACTGTTTACCCCAGAGACTCACTGTTTAACCCAGAGACTCATTGTTTACTGCAGAGTCTCACTATTTACCTCAGAGACTCATTGTTTACCCCGGAGTACCACTATTTACCCCAGAGTCTCACTGTTTACCCCAGAGACTCACTGTTTACCCCAGAGGCTCATTGTTTACCCCAGAGACTCACTGTTTACCCCAGAGACTCACTTTTTACCTCAGAGACTCACTGTTTAATCCAGAGACTCATTTTTTACTGCAGAGTTTCACTGTTTACCCCAGAGTCTCACTATTTACAGTACCTCAGAGACCTATTGTTTACCCCAGAGTCTCACTGTCTACCACAGAGTCTCATTTTTGACCCCTTGAGTCTCACTATTTACCCCAGAATCTCACTGTTTAGCCCAGAGTCTTATGTTTTACCCCAGTCTCATGTTTTACCTCAGAGTCTCATGTTTTACCTCAGAGTCTCATTTTTGACTCCACTTTTGTCTCACTATTTACCAAGAGTTTTACTGTTTACCCCAGAAGCTCGTTGTTTACCCCAAAGGCTCACTATACACCCAAAAGGCTCACTGTTTACCCCAAAGGCTCACTATATACCCAAGAGGCTCACTGTTTTTAGCCAATTTTGCCATCTTAGGATTGTAAGATGCGACTCTCACAGATTGTCATGCACCAGATGTGATCATTTGATCATGGGGCAAAATTTGTTTTGACTTGTGACTAGGGGTGTCGGAAAGACATAGATACCCTGACACATAGAGGGGGCCCCAGTACTTGGCTAACGAATATGTAGAATTATATGTAATGTGACGTTTTTTCAAGGGGGTTGGAATTTCTAGGTGCACCCCTGCTGCTGACCCCCTGCTTGGTCACTGTTTTCATCAAATGTTAAAGTCCATTATCTCCCACCTCTGTGTTTTCACCACAGCTAGCTTGACTGGTATGGGTTATACACACAAGTACCCATAGTTCAGATAGGGTTACTCCTGAAATATTCAGCCTGGTTATATGCCCCTATTTATAGGTGGTCATTCTTTTTATTTTAGCAGTTGGCTGGGTTCCTCTGGGATGTCCTGGGACGCCCCCCCCCTGTTATACCATAACGTGATGCTGGTTCTGACCCCGGGGGTGGTGCGTTTCGCCCCCCCCCCCCCCCCCGCTTCACCCTGATTGGTTAACAGTGCAAGGTGACCACGCCCACAGTGAGTTTCATAGCCCCTCTGCTGGCTCATGTTCTGTTCCATACCGCTGGTCCAACACTGTAGTAAAACTATTCATAGCCGATAATTCGGTGCTGTATGTAAGTTGATAAGATGGTAAATAATTTACTGGGTAAAAATAAGGAAAATTTATTGTAAGGTCATTTGGGAAGCAGCGGTGGGGGTTTCCAATGTCAGGAAGCTTGGGAGGGAGGGGGGATCCTGGATTGGTTTACGGTGGCATAATTACCATGCAAAGACCCTCTTGCAGCCGCTCTGTCTCCGCTGATGATAAGCTCCCCGGCAAGATGTCCCTGTCACCCTGATGCCGGGCGCTCGGTGATGGAGATCATGTGACCCGCCCCCACGGCTTGGCAAGTGTAGCTGTCGCTCCTGGTCGTTGTAGTGGAGGGGATTTGGTGTGCGTGTGTGCGTGTGTGCGTGTGTGCGTGTGTGCGTGTGTGCGTGTGTGCGTGTGTGCGTGTGTGCGTGTGTGCGTGTGTG
>JAODKC010000002.1:28357657-28370306 GCA_026777985.1 Mormyrops attenuatus
CCCCCCCCCCCCCCCCCCGGGCGCCCCCCCCCCGCCGCCCGCCCCGCCCGGCCCCCCCGGTCCTCCTAAACAACCACATTAGCAGTGTGCGCAGTACAGCAAGGACAGCCTTTACTTTCTGCACATCTGGAGACGTCAGAGAACAACCACCAGCCTCAGGTGCAGGCTCAGGGCCGCCAAAGATTTCGGCTGCTGTAATTGTTCCTAATTAGTGGGCTAACAGTGTGTGCACCCCCCCCGCCCTCAGGTGGGAGTCCAATCGTGTGAAATGCAGATTACCGCTGTGGTTGGGACGGGATGGTACTGGAGGGAAGCTGTTGGCAGGCGGACTCACATGGTACTTGGGGCGGGGGTGGGCGTGGGGGTGGGGGTGAGTGTTTCCAGTCTGCCAAGAACTGTTTGCACCACATGGTGTCCGAGCTATCCTAGCCAAGAAAGCCGTGCTACAAGTGAGCCTTTGTTTGTTATTAATTATTGCTCATTAAAGTAAAACCTGATTTGCCTGCGAGTGCCTCATCGGACCGGGTCTCTGCATTTATGGCCGCTGCCCCTGGCTCACTCAGCGAGGGCCGCATTACCATGTCCGGCCAGCAGGGCCACTGAGGCAGCATTTGGCAGCGCTCTCTCTCTCTCACCCTTTTAGTGTGACCCCCTGTGACCTTTCCCATCAGAAACGTGACTGCAGGCGTTTCTTCAGTTGCGTTTCGCAAGCTGCTGTCATGCCGGTTTGCGCCACGCCCCCTAGTGGCAAGAATTATGCGGGGAGGAGGCAGAGCAGCCATTAACGGAAACGATTGCATCTGGACCCATCGCCAGCTCAGGACCGCCTTCTGCAGTCCTTCCCCTTGGCTGGTTTTGGTTCTGATCTCCCTTCTGTTACGCAACGCCATTGCAGACCGGCCTGCTTTTACAGGCCAGCTTTGGATGAATGTGCTTTTAATCCTATAAATCTCAGTTTCCTTTGGAGCTGTATTGATTTATATATGATATACTGTTACATTTTTATTAAAACAATGTTGCTGTGGAGGTTATATCAGGGCTCTGTTTTTCTGAACAGTGTTTTACACAATCGCAAAGCTGTTACTGCGGTGATGAATTTACTGTGTTGTGCAAGGCGATGGGCAGGACGTGATATTTTAAACCAGCCATTGGCGGGTCCCCCCAGTCCAGGGCTCCATTGGTTCTCTTGTACCCCGACTAGGAAAAATGCAAGCACAGATGGAAAGGGCTCGGCGGATTGAGACACCAGGAAATGCGTGCTCTGTGGCCAGCCAGCTTCCTTTTCAACATCCTTAATGAGGTTTGATTGGATGCAGTTCTCCCTGCCAATCAGATCCGAGATTCTCGGTGGTCCCGCCTCCATGGTTTTCGTTTTGTGTTCCCTTAAAGACATAATTACTATTTTCATTTTATTTTGGAGTGGTTTTTGTCATCACCGTTTAGTCGTGTTAAACATGCACTGGCGTGAGTTGATTAACCTGTTTGTATGGTTGATTAGCACTGGGGGTAGGAGGCGGGAGAGTCAGTGTGCAGATGCTGGGATCAGATGCGTGTGTAGGGAGTGCGATTAGCTTATTGCGAAGACTGCGATAACTATCTGTTGAGGCACTCAGGGTGCTGGTGAAACACAGGAACAGCCGATCCTGAGAGGAAGGAGCCATGTCATCTGGGATCGGGGGTGCTGGGTACTATGCTTCATGCATGGGGCGCCTACTTGGAATTTTCCAGTGAAATACCCAGATTCTGAAACATTTAAAAGGTTAACACTGGAAGCTCTTAGTGTCTGAGGCGTGACTAATTGAATTGACGTCATTTTAGGGAACTTTGATGGGACGGAGTGGTTCATACGAACCAGGGCACAAACATTCCCCACCCCCTGAATGGGCCTGCCAGTGCACAGCCAATGGGGCGCAAGTGGGCGGATGCTGAATGACCGCCCCAAAATAGTTGTGGAGAAATGCACATTTGCTAGAAGGGAAACGTATTCTTATGCAATGTAGTAGAAGCATGGAAATGAAATACCTGTTTTCTTACTAATTAACTTTCCTAAACTTAATTAATAAGTGAAAGCTTTTGGGTAACATGGTAACTGGCACCCCAGGTGGTGTAAATACAGGATGTTTTCCATAACATGGTCAGCATACAAACTTACAGAATATTTGCAAGTTTACCTGATGCTGGGAATGGAGTATATTAAAGCATTAAGACTCTTCACGTTTGTGTGTTTAGTGCCCTGATGTTGTTGTTCTTGTAAGAAGCAGCAAATGCTGTTATCAGCATATTAGACTGAAGGTCAAGGCTACAAAGATCCAGAGATCCCCCCCCCCCCAAGCCTATGTAGCACTTTGGGGTCGACTTCCACACTCCCGCCTTTGACACTGAAAGTGTCACTCATTGGTAATGTCACTCATGTCAGTTCCCATTAATGGCTATGATTCTCCACTGGGAAGTGACCTAACCCTAACCCAGTGTATCATGTTCACATATCACATAATACCTCCGCGCCCCCACCCCCCCCACCCCACCCCACCCCACAAAGGAGCATGGTCAGTCTCTTGTTCTCTTGTGAACTCTGCACCTGGGACATCTTTATAGTTCCCACAGCACATGAGTGCCAAGTGTCGGCTATAAACGTCACCCTGTTTCTCTAGCCCGCTCTCTGCTGCCCCCTATATGTCTTCAGTGGGTAATTTCTGGAATGGTGGAATGGGTGCCCTCCAGCCGGTTAACGGGCTTGGGCCTCATCTCTGTGCCACACCTGGGCTCTCCATTCCTATTGGCTGAGGAATGGGAGGTGGTGTGGGGGTGTTAAGAGGCTTCCCAGGCAGCACCGTCGGTCCAGAGGCCTGGCGCCTGTCCGATAATTACCCCCCCCCCACAGTAAACCTTTCTCACTTCCTGCTGTTCTTCGCACCATTTACGGCGTCAGATCTCTCGTTTTTCTTTTTTCTGGAATCGTCTGTCACTTCGCTCAAGCACAAGCGAGATCTGCCTGGGCTTTAATCAGTAGCCTTCTGGGCCGGGAGCTTGTTCTGTCTGAGCGTTCGGGTTGCTGCCTGTCTGTGCGGGTAACGGCTGATCCCGGAAGGTCATAAGTCACGGTTGGCGTTTATTGTTATGGAGAGAGGGAGGGTGCAGCTGCATGCTGGGAATCCGGCGGTGAGTTACTCTTTTGGTGACACGCCAGGTCGCGGTCCCTGTCCACTTTCATGTGTCTGTGTCTGTTTCTGCGTGTGTAAGGAACGTCAGCCCTTCCGTACATGGACAGATGTGTCTGGTTTGTTTGTGGTTGTGTTTGTGTGGTTTGTTTGAGGAATGAAAACTATGCAGACTGCATTCTTAAATACCATGTGTGTGGTAAAAGAAATGCACTTTGATCAAAATGTCCGTCAGAATTCGCAGTGGTGATGCCCCTGTGTGTGTGTGTCTGTGTATGCATGTGTGCAATATATGTGTGTGTTTATGCATGTGTGTATGTGTGTGTCTGTGCGTGTGTCTGTTTGTGTGTGTGTGTGTGTGTGTGTGTGTGTGTGTGTGTGTTTCCACACTAGGTGCAGTTTCAGTCTCGTGTCCTTTCCTTTCTACAGAATATCCACATAAAAACACTGGCTGATGATATGGTAAGGTGCCCCCCTGCCCCTCCACCCAGGGGGACTCTGTGGCATCGTCCATTTTGGTTTTAATCACCTCTTTCATCATGACTGCATGGCATATTTTAAAAATGAATAAATAAATAACCTATGAATGTTTGTGGAGACGTGATGACCTGAGTACTCACCCTGTTCAGACTCAGTCACCATCATCATCATCATCTTCTTTATTATTATTTTTATTATTAGCATAGTTATTTGTAACACTGACGCCTTGTGTGTCGTTTGACATGCTCCATTTCCCATCAGAAACTGCGAGGGCTTCTGATTTTAAGTGTAAAATTTACCTTTCATACACAGGAGCTTGTACAGTTGGACAGGGGTGCTAAAATGCATTTTGAAATAAATATTACTTTTTAATATCAGGTGATGTGGTTTGATTCAAATGAATCAATCTAAATTCTAATTCATTGAGGGTATGTTGTCTGTAGGGGGTGCTGCCTTTGGTAGGTTGATCTCTCCCCCCCTTGGATAACTGCCCGCACAGACAGTAGTGGGACTCCGGGCTGTAAAACGCCAGGCTTGCTGAATGCCCCCCCTCACTGGTTTCGGCACCAGCGGCCACCTGTGTCGGTCGGGTTGGGCTGGGCTGAGTCTGAGGATCCACTTTCAGGGCCCATCGTGTTTCCACAAAGATTCCCACGTGCCGTCTTTTCCGTGTCTCTGTATTCCTGCCGCCGCTGAGTCACGTGACCCCATTCTCACGGCATGCCCATCCTAACCTATGCCGGGTGCCCACTAACTGCATCGGCTGCATGACGTCAACCGTGTCCCACTTCTTGCTGCCAGTGTAACACCCCCACCCGCAAACCTGTGCGGCCTGTATGTTGTCAGTTTTTCATTCTGGCCCTCGGGGTAGTTCTGTGCATGTGCTGTGACAGTAGCGCCCCCTGCTGACCGAGTGGCTGTAATGGTGACATGGGTGCAGGTAAGTCCAATCTGTTCCGATTGGTTGGCCACGCCAAGTGTGGTATGCTAAGTGCAAATAGCAACCCAGTCATGTGACCATGCCGGGGATCTGGGAGGGTGGTGGTTAATAAGATCATTTATAAAGACCAACACACAATCTACTCAACATACATAAGTCCAGCCCCGTATGTACTCTCACTGTACAGTTTGACTTTACTGCACATTGCACACTATTTATTTATTTAATAACTATATTAATTCATAATGTTTATTTTTTATATAATTTCATAATCTAATTTATAATATAAATATTTTCGTATTATTGTTAATGTTTTTGATTTTTATTCATGTATTTTATTTGTTTAATATTTTGTGTTTTTCTAGTAATATGTTTCTGGAGTCAGGCAATCTAGCATTTCACTCCACCACCCTCCATCACCCAATCAGACTGCACCCTCCCCCAAGTCGAGCTTGTTGCCCCCCTACACCTGTCCTATATGTCTGTTCACCCCCCGCCCCCAGCGTGACCGGATCACGAGTTTCCGGAAGACGGGCACGAAGAAGGAGAAGCCGCTGATCCAGCACCCGACAGACCCACAGTCAGCCCAGACTGAGATGCCAGTACCCCAGCCGCTGTTCGACGAGCGCTCCATGAACCTGTCTGAGAAGGAGATCGTGGACCTCTTTGAGAAGATGATGGTGAGTGAGCTGCCCGGATGCCATTGCTGACACCCAGGCAAGTGGTGTCCTGAAAGTAAGCAGCTACAGGGAAGGTGAAATGATGAGGTCCTCCTGTCCTTGAGGGGGCACTCTGTCATGCTGAGGAGAGACCCTTTATACACATATTGTCTCTGTTACATGCCTGTCACTATTTTGTAGCTTCTCTTCATGTGATATCTAACCCCCAACAGGTCAAATTTTGTTCCCCAAACTCTCTTCCAGATGAGTGCACGGTATCAAAAAATGAAAAAAGGTCAAATCTAATAGTCCCATGAGGGATGTCTGATGCTTTTACCCGGAAAGTTCTCCGCGGTTTGTACATCTGGGTTGTAGAGCAGCAGGGCAATTACTGAAACCACCTGGTGAACTTCTGCGTGTCCTTAACCAGTGCGCCATCTGCTGCTACCACCTGTTACATGCTTCTCATAATTATGTATCTCAGTTTCTTCAGTTAAAAACCCTGCGTGCCTGTCCTTGTGAGTGTGTCTGTATGTCTGTGTACAGTGTAACCCTGTAAGGTCCTGGCTGTGATGTCAGCGCCTCCTCACATATAAACAAAAATGGGGGGGGGGGCTTCTGTATGTTTCTGCCACGTACACTTTGGCTCAGAGGCATGACCTCAAAGCAATAATGTGAGGGACTAATACAGACGCTCCTCTACGTACGGACTTTCAACTTACGAACTTTCAGACATACAAACGAAGAGGACTGTAAGTCCAAATTGTGTTCATTGGACTCCTGTTTCCTGTCCGCAACATCAATTTTTTTTATTCTGCGCGCCTATTTCGCCTAGTGCGACTTCTGGCCGCTACTCCCGCCGCGCAGCAGCGTAGCGTGCATGTTCCCAGCATCCTAGTTCTTTGTACTTGCGTATACCCTTAAAATGATGTTGAATAACGACTTACGAACATTTCAGGTTACGAACGGCTGTTCAGAACGTAACTCATTCGTAAGTAGGAGAGCGTCTGTATTTGTTTTCCAATATGTTATTATGTGGTTATTTTAAAGGTTTTTGGAATAAATTTATACACACATATATATATATATATATATATATACACACACACACACACACACACACACATGTGTAAGGGGGGTTGCTGCCTTTGTAGAGATTTGAATCCCCAACTCTGGAGGTGTGATGCCAGATGCTGCCCATTGTGATGTGTGATTAGTGTGAACACAGACTCACATGGAGGCCGAACATGGGCCTGGAAGCACTGTGAACCACTGGGGTGATAAGGGTCCCCACCACAGGCAGGCACACACTCATGCAAACACACACTCACGCATGCACACTCTGATTTCTACAGGCATTACTCTATAACTCTAATCCCACTCATAACAACCTTAGCCCCCACCCAGCCCTAACCTTAACCATAAGTAACCAACGACAATACAAGACTTTTGGCATTTTCAGTTTTTTGATTACAGTCACACGTAAATGACAGACCCTATTTAGGGGGGGGGGGGGTTTGCCACCCTGTTTTTTTTTTTCCTCAGCACCCCTGAAAAATCATCATTCTAAACAGGGCTGTCAAAGTTAATGTGTGCGATAAATTTTAAAATAATGCGTTATGTTTTAATCATGTCATCGCACAAGCCCCGTTTGGGATCACGACAATGCATTTATTGAGCTTTCTGTAGCACATTGTTAGTCTGTTACCGTCATTATTTTTGGGCTTTTGAGGTTTCCGTAGTCACTTTGTATATTTCTGACTAGAAGCCCGATCTAAACAATGCATGTACCAGGACACTCGTTTTACATGGTTGATTTATGACGTCTGATGCATACACGAAGAAAATGACAAATTCTTTAATGACACAATGAGGTCCTTTGCTTTTTGTTGCTCATTACATGACATATTATAAATTAACCTTTTGAATGGTGAATTTGACTCCACTGTTGGGAATAGCAAGCACGTAAAACTCACGTTGGAGTCTTCAAATTTCTTTCTGAAAGGTATTCATAAGTATATTTAAAAAAAAAAAACATGCATACATAGAAACATTGCTGTCTCTCTTGCTGCTTTTTAATGTAAATTACACAGAAGTGTTGTTGTAAAGTCCACATAAAAATGATAAAGTCTCATGAACAATTATTCTGACCATGTCTTTTTATCCACTAATGCAAACTTTTATAATATAATGCTGCCTGACTGCATTTGAAAATGAACTGTAATTAATGATCAACTTCTTGATGTGTAAATAGTGAAGGAATGCCGTCACTATCAGTGTAATGTAACCTCTGTCTTTAAACTTCTTCCTGCTGATCCCCCCTCTGATTTCACTTTTTTAGTTTGTACTTTGCTCAGGCTTTTCCTCTTCTTTCCCTTAAACAGATAGTTATAGTGCTTACTTAAACCTCGCGTTCACTAAAATCACATACTAAAATATACATATCCAATGGCTGGTCAGTGGTCAATAGTGGTCCAGTGGTCAATAATGTGATTATAAGCATTGAAGTAAGAAATAATAATAATACATTAGTAAATTATGTGATAAACATCTGAGGGGTCTTATGAGTCTCACCAGAATTGCCTAGTAACCGCTTCAACCGAATGTGTCAAACTCGCTAACTTATTGATGGCCAAGAATCGGGAGTAACGATGACTAAAATGATGCTTCATGAACCATTTGCTGTATTTTCTGACTCCACTAGTTGGTGCTCTTGGTTTACTTTGGGGCATGTTTTTGAGCCCTGTTTTGAACAGCACCATCTAGTGGTGTCAGAAAATGCAGCAAATGGAGCATTGCTTCGGCCGTCATTCGATGGGTGTAGGGAATCACAGCCGCCATGTGTCCAGGCATGTCCAGTACAATGGGTCATGGTGTGCAGAGAGGCGCTGAAGGCAACATGGCTCCAGACAGTCTGCGCAAAGCAAGTGGAATTTAAAAAAAAAAAAAAAAAAAAAGTTGCTGTGTATTTTCATATGATAATTTGTCAAATATTATTAGACTTGTAGAATCGAACACTTTGACCTGTGCAATGCCTGAATGTACAAAAAGTTCTTTTAGATTTGAAAGCTGGTTCGACCGATTCACTAAAAAAGATGATTCAAAAGAACGATTTATTCGTGAATTGGACATCACTCACATTCACTTGGATAGTGTGCAAGTAATGTTTCTCACTAAGCAGTGCTGTCCTGATAACGACCCTAAACCTGATAAGACCACATGTCATTAGAGTCCGTGCAATTCTTTTCTTCCTGACTGAAAATTGAGCAATTACAAACGCAATCCTGTGTTAAATTAAACTTGGTTACTAATATATCAATCATGCTAAAACAGATTTGCGATGTGATATTATGCGTTATAACAGGACTGATTTTAGTAGTTTTGTGTTGTTAATCTTTAATGTTTTTGTACTTTAACAATTATGTTTAACAGTAGTAAACGGCTGCGTTATTTGTTTGATAATGTATCTGACCAGCAATTATTTTCCCTGTAGGTGAACATAATTGCAATGTATTTTCAGCAAATTATAGCATTATTGAACATGAGATTAATCATTCAGTTTATATGATTAATCACGATTATAAAATGACTCGACTGACAGACATAATTCTAAATCCATCTAGCAATTTTATTTGGTATTTCCTGGGGGTTGAGCCCCACTAAGGATCAGATTCTAAAATCACCCCTGCATTTACAGATTAATATAAAATTGAGTTTCCCCTTGTGGGGAAAGAAAAAATGTCAAAAGGTCAAAATAACAGGTTTTTATCACTTTGTGGCGAGACTCGTACCATATATAACACTATAATAATGTAGTTATAAATATTACTCGCACTTTAAACTAGGGCATACAGAATTTTAAAAGTAATAGAAAATAAATCAATAACAATGCCACCACATTCGGTGCTATCTCTGGTGTTTCATGATTCAATTTATGACAAAAGTTACAAAACAATATGCTTAAAAATTTAGATTGGTCCGGCTTTGTGGCCCATGTTATTCGCCAAGGGAAAGGGATGTAAGCTGCAGGAGTTTAGAACTCTTACCTTTGGTTATCGGGCAGCTTCACTTCTGTACGCGCTGATAAAGCACAGCAGAAGGCTGATGAAGTGAGTGCTCTGCACGGCTGTGCAGCCATCAGTATCGGCCATGTAGTCTGCAAAGAGCAATTGGCCAGTGCCAGTTGCCATAAGATGGTCATGATGCATTAATATCAGGTGATTTATTTTTATTTATCTATTTATTTGTTTATTCTGGTTGGTCGATTGGTCGACCTCTAAGGACTCTTTTCCATCGCACCAGGTATCGTACTTTTGGTACTTCAAGGTGCTGGTTTTCCACTGACGTAAAAACTGGTACCGGCGCTGAATGACATCACAACTGATCGTTGTGGTATTAATACCAACATTGCATGTTATACACATACAATTTTTACATTGCTAGTCAGCTAGATTAAAATCAGGCTTTTTCTTACTTTCAGTTCTATATATGGACATTTTAGCAAGCGGAGTTTGTTTCACTGAAACATTTTTATGCTGTTATAGAAAAAAAACTTTAGCTTTAGCAATTTTAATTATTATTCCTTTAATAGATTATCTAATATATGTTTAAAAATCAGTTTAAAGTTTACCTCCGCTGCTTTTGCATGAGTGCTTCGTGTTCTCTGAGACAATCATAATTATTTTCACCCTCGCTGTTAAGCACTCCTGAATGGGTTTGTTATTCATAAATACCCCAAAATTTATTACAACTAAATCACACCGCTAGGACAATATATTAGTATATTAAACAGCACTCCATATGTGTGCTGTCATAGTATATTAAACAAAAAACTTAAAAAATTTCTTATCATGCAATTCTTATCTTTTTGTTGTATCTGTTTTTATTTATTCATTTTTTTTACTTTGTTAATCGTTGTTTTCTGAGTTCGTAACTGTTTTAATGACGCCGTTTGTATTGGGTTTCAGCGGCAGCCTATTTGCATAATCAGTTGACAAAGAAAGCCTTTCCAGTCCCACCCCAAAGTGCTGATGTACCAAACAAATACCCCAGCTGGCTTGGTACTTTTGGTACCGGTACTCGACCAGATGTTGATGGAAAAGCGAAAGTACCAAAAGTACTTGGTGTGGTGGAAAAACGCCCTAAATAGCACACTCAGATAAACACACACACACACACACACACACACACACACACACACACACACACACACACACACACACACACACACACACACACACGCAAACATGCTTCAAGAGTGAAGAGACTGGCTTTATCAAGAGGAAAATATTACAAACACAAAATAACAAAATATGCGTAGCGTAACTTGGAAAAAAGCAAAACATTCATCGGTGGAAAATTTCCTCATGGATGCTTAAACAAGTGTCCTGCCATGTTTATTTGTCATTTTGTGTTTTTTTAAAAATGTTTTTTTTTTATGCATTTCACTTTCTGTATCAATATGTATTATATGTAATGTGGGTTTATGTACATAGGTAGTGTTAGTTCCCAGGTTGTATTTTCAGATGAAATGCCATGCTTCCCCCACTAGGGGGCAGCATAGCTCCACCTGTAATGTATGGTTGCAAACTGCTGCTGCTGGTTTGACACTGGGGTCTCTCCGTTTGTTCCTCTCAGCAGCTACCTGGCCATGTTCTGTTTCCCTGCCCTTAGGCTCATGCCCCTAAGCCCATTCAGTATGCTGAGGTGTTACTCTTGGATTGTCATCATGTTTATTCTTGTGTGTGTGTGTGTGTGTGTCTGCATCTGTGTGGTCCTGTCTGTCGCCCAACAGGAGGACATGAACTTGAACGAGGAGCGCAAGGCTCCTCTGCGTGGGAAGGACCTCAGCACCAAGCGGGAAATGGTCGTCCAGTACATCTCTGCCACTGCCAAATCTGTAAGTCTCTGCCGTGTATGGCTGCTGGGGTGGCTCTGGGCGTGGCCTTGGGGCATGGGCATGGACTTGGGGCATGGGTGTGGCCTTGGAACGTGGGCGTGGCCTTGGGGTTTGGGCGTGGCCGTGCCTGTGGCAAGCCCTTTCAGGCTGTGTGTTGTAATCTGGGCTGCTTTCCGCTTTCCTGCTCTGCTCGTATCCCCGATCGCTGCTTTCCATCTTTCCTTTTGTTTTGCCTCCCCTGGTGCTTCTTGATTCCGCAGATTTCCATTAAACTGACAAACACCCAAATGACACAATCGAGCGACTGGTGATCCATCCTTTCCCCCTGCGTAACCCGAATCCCTCCCATTTCATTGATATCAGCCAATGAGATCTGAGGCTGTGCTGTGTCTAGGGCCAGGCCTGGGGTGCGAGGTGGGGGTATGGATATTTCGCCCGGCAGAGGCGGTTTTTGCCCAGATCCGTTTCCACACGCTTGTCCTTCGGGACTGTCTTCGTAAAGCGCCTATTGTGCTAATTAGCCACCATGTTGTTATTCACGGGGGCGCCATCACATGGCGATGCTAGGAGACGGAGCTCCCTAGGAAGGAGGAGGAGTTGTGCATCGGGGGTGTCAAGATGAAAGGGCTTCACTCACTGGGGCTGGCGCTGCTTTCTGCCCCCCAGCAGGGGGCAGACATATGTCTGTGTGGGCAAACACCGCCAACCAAAGTGATGTTTTGGGGTTGCTGTCAGGACGGCACTCCTGCCAGCCGCCGGTGATGAGTCGGGGGATGGCCATGAGTATCGGCCTGCAGCGCCTGAGAGTGACAGGGGACTGGACATCCTTTAGGCCGGCCACTGGCCAGTGTACTTTTATAGAGCGCCCTGCTCATCATGGTTACTCTGAAGCCAGAGATTATTTGTCAGATGTAGTGGCAGCTTGTGCTTTTGTCTTGAGCGCCTCCCTCTAGTCATGGCGTTATTGCGGTGGTGGCACGCCGTGACCTTGAGGCCTGAGATACATACACGGTGGCAGTCGCTAATGTGGAGGCTGCGGCTCATCGTGACTGATAAGCTACTGATTAGTTAGCACGGTAAACATGTGACTAAGTCAGGAATCAGCCTGCCGTGTACCAGCCTGATCCCTGATTGGCTGAGGCTCGCCATTTTTGTTACTCGAGCTGAAATTGTCGTCGTTTGGGAGTACTGTTTGTAGCCCCCCCTCGCTAAATACCCTCCCTTCTGTTGACGCTCACATGTTCATGCTCCACCCCCCTACCCCACGTGGCTCTCCCCCCATTTTGTATTCTCATTGGTTAAATCTGATTAATGCCTTTTCCTGCCTTTAAAGAAATCTGACGACACCCGACGCACATGCAAACACTGCAGCTAATCTGTGATTAATCTGGCCTCCTGCCCCCCCCCCACCGGGGTTCGCCTGCCTACAGACAGGGCGGCCCGCGGGGGGGGGGGGGGGGGGGGGGGGGGGGGGGGGGGGGGCGGGGCGGGGGGGGGGGGGGGGGGGGGGGGC
>JAODKC010000002.1:28379562-28392381 GCA_026777985.1 Mormyrops attenuatus
CAAGGACTACAGTTTGGTTCGTAAGGTGTTCGTTTTGGGAACGCAAGTCAGAATGGGGTGGATACGGCCTGGGATTTGGGTGCGGCACTAAGCGGTACCTGCAGCGTAAGCAGGAGAGGTGTCAGGGAGTTCGGACGCTGCTCACACTGTGGTTTTTCAACTTTGGAGTTCTACCTTTGAGCCAAAGTCCTGGAACAGGGTTTCAGGTTGGAGAATGGAGGGAGTTTAACGGCTCAGTAATGGCAGCACCTCTTAAAAACATACAATTTGATTTTCACAATGCCCGCTTGTCGTAATTGGCCTTCGGGGGGGGGCACCAGCCCCGGCCAGGTCCTGTATTTACTGGACACGAGGCAGTGCTTTGCAGTGTAACCAGAATTACAGATGCGTCCATCTCGCGTGTTTAACGGTAAACATCGATATACGTGTTCTTTTCGAGGCTGGAATAGGACTCGCTATCTGCCGCCAGATTCTGGCCTTTTAATTGACCAGTTTATGTCGTCCAGTGGGTATCGCTTTGAGGAACCAGCACGTGAACATTTCACACCCTGTTTTATATGTCTGCTCTCTGCCAGCAACAAAAAATTAGCACTCACGTAATTAATTGATGGTAATAATTAGTCAATCCAGTAATTAATTTGTGATATTTGAGAGGTTGGAGGGGAGGTTTTCACTTTCTAGCTGGCAGTAATTACCAGCTGTCCCCTTCAATGGATACCGGTCCAATTTGGCCCGTTTTGTCGAGCAGATGTTGGCTATTAGCGGGTTTTTGTTTTCGGCCTCTCATTACAGGCGGATGGATTGGTGTGACAGGCCTGGCGGACGCCGGCGGCAGCATTACTGTAAACGTGGCTTTCCGCGGGTCGTGGCATGGGGCACAGTGCTGCGGACGGGCCCCGGAAAATGCCGTGAGCTATGGCCGGCGAGCCACGCTGTCGCCGTCACCGCTAATGCTAGCACATCGCTTACGCCGACATAATGGGCCATAAAGGGGCCCGCAAATGAGGTAGGACAGGTCCAGATATATTGCCGTACATGCCAGATAGAGTCCAACGCTGCATCAGAACATAATGGCCCCCCCACCTTAAGGCTAAATGGTTGATTTCCTCACAGAAACTGCACTCCCTTGTTGTGCTTAAATGAACCGAGTGCTAATGTATGAGCAGCCCATTCCTGTTTTCCGCGTGCAGTCGTCCATCCTGGCGGGCAGACAAAGTCTCTATCAGCAGTCCACTGGACCTGCAGGCACGTACATGTTTCACACGTGTGTTATGTGTCTGTGAAGCGGTTCCAGCCTGAGTGTTTATGTATGCGCCGGGGGTGTGCTCCCCTCTGAAGGGGACGGCGCCGGGGGTGTGCTCCCCTCTGAAGGGGACGGCGCCGGGGGTGTTTTATGGAGTGGGTTGGCTGTAGTTCAGCAGAGGAGTTTCTGTCTATCTCTCTCTGGAGAGTTCGACCCCACCGCCTACCTACCTCTTTATCTGGCAGGAAGCAGCGAGACGTCATGCCATTTCATGTACCTTCCGCTCCCTCCTGCCACCTGGCCTTTACGTTTCTTTGCGTGGGGAGCCTGTGATGACACAAGGCAGCAGCAGCAGGAGGGGTAGGATGGGAAACACAGACCCAATGCCACTCAGCCTGCATCCTCGTGGAGCGTCAGCAGGCGTACGGCTCCCACGCATCCAATAATGACCACCTCCTATCGATCTTAATTTTGCTTCTGTTATTCATTTATTTTATTTTGTCAGATATCAAAATGTGACCCCCTGCTTAATGCAAACAGAAGGGCCTCCTTTTGATTGCAAGACTCTAGTGTGGTGTTTGGATAATTAGTATTATTCTGTTGTAATGAAATTTTCATCAGTCCATCATTAACATTGTGCCGTTTAACGACTTTGGCCTCCTCCACAGAAAACTGTCTGTTGTTTCTCTGTAGCTGGAGGGTGGGGCTCCAGTTCCTTATTAAAAGAAGAAAAATTAACGTTATCGTCATTCCGGCTAATTTCCTACTGGAGGTAAGGGAATTTGAAAAAATTAATAAACATCGATTTTGTGTGAAGTTTATGAGATAATTATGTTGAGGTTGGACCCCAGGTCGGCTGGGATTAAGCCTGATTTAGATGTACATATATACTGCTGCCCTCCCCCGAATGTGGCTGGTCCCTGTGTGGTATCTCTGGTGTGTGGACTGGTTATGCCGACCATTAACTTTTTATGGTCACAATATTTTTGGGGAGAATGAGTCAGCCAGAGTTGACTAAGGAAGTGAAGGAAAAGACATGTTAATTTCTTGCCACTTGCTGTTGATATCTCTCCATGGACCCGCCGGGTTTGATACGCGGGCACACCGTGTTCTCTCTGTGGACCCGCTGGGTTTTATACGCGGGTGTGTTCTGCTCTCTCCGTGGGCCCGCTGGGATTGATACGCGGGCACGTGCTGCTCTCTCTGTGCACCTGCTAGGTTTGATACGTGAGCGTGCCCCACTCTCTCCATGAACATGCCATGTTTGACACGCAGGCATGCCCCCGCTCTCTCCGTGAACCCACTGGGTTTGACACACAAGTGCACCCCACTCTCTCTGTGAATCTGCTGGGTTTAATACTTGAGTGCACCCCCGCGAACCCGTGGGGTTTGGTATGCGAGCGTTCCCCCTCTCTCTCCATGGACCCATGGCGTTTCACATGCAAGCGCACCCTGCTCGCCTCTCCTTTTTCATCGGAGGCACGTTTAATGGGATATCGGGCCGCATAATGGCGTGTGGGCTCTGCTATTCGCTTTTGTTCGTGAAACAATCCCCTGGGCTATTGCGTTTTACGGCTGGGGGAGCTAATCATTCACATTACGGTGATGTTGATGGGAGTAAATCATTTAAAACCTGATTAAAGACAGTGCCCTCACTTTTTTTTTTCCTTTTTTTGGGGGGTGGGGAGTTTATTTGCCAGAAGGGCAGCTTTTTAAAATCCAATATTTTAAATATTCCACATTTTAAATACCCCCAATAGGATAAGCGGTTTCAGAAAATGGTTGGATGGAAAGTACCTTACATATCGCCCATTATCTGTATTACAAGGATCTGTTTCTTTCTCTCTCCCTCATGCAGTAGTTGAACCTAAGGATCAAAATGACCCCCATATCGATATGCAGTCACGTTCCCATGAGAATAACGTTGTTGTCATTCTCGGTGCTGAGAGGAATACCCCGCAGGGGTAGTTTGCTGCTGATCCATTTGGCTCTAACTTTTCATACCTGCCGACACTCTCGTCTTTCCCAGGATTCTCCCGTATTACCAGGGCCATCTCCCGGCACCCTCCCGTCTTTCCCAGGATTCTCCCGTATTACCAAGGCCATCTCCCAGCACCATCCCGTCTTTCCCAGGATTCTCCTGTATTACCAAGGCCATCTCCCGGCACCCTCCCGTCTTTCCCAGGATTCTCCTGTATTCTGAGGCCATCTTCTGGCACCCTCCCGTCTTTCCCAGGATTCTCCCGTATTCCAAGGCCATCTCCCGGCACCATCCCGTCTTTCCCAGGATTCTCCCGTATTCCAAGGCCATCTCCTGGCACCCTCCCGTCTTTCCCAGGATTCGCCTGTATTCCAAGGCCATCTCCCGGTACCCTCCCGTCTTTTCCAGGATTCTCCTGTATTCCAAGGCCATCTCCCGGCACCCTCCCGGTTTGTTGTTTCTCCCAGGAAACTCCCGTAATTTGCATGGCTCTCAAACTTCATTATGAAAAATCGTCATACATGGATCCATAAGTCTTGCATGCTTGTCAGGCCTTACCCAAGTTGCCACCATGTACGCAGGCAGACCAGTTGAATTCTAAATTAATTAGCTAGCTAATTTAGCTATCTGAATGAATTGGCTAGCTAACATTGTCATACCATAAATAGAAATCTAAATCTGGTTATTTCCTTACTTTATTTACTTGTCCTACCCTCCCAACCGCCCCCACTCCCAGACGCTGGTGGGGAAAAAAAAAAAATCCCAATTTTTGAAATCTAAATCGTACCCATTGTTTATGTTTACACCAGCAAAATGCAAATGTCTGTAAAAAAAGAGCAAAAAAGAAAAATCTAAGCTTAATAAAAGCAGAACACGGGCGCCAAGTTTGCGCCGGTGTAATTATAAAAAACCGGCATAATTACTCGCAGCTTCTTAATCTTATTCATGAGAGGAGAGCCGGAACTCAGCGGAGAGATGAATAAATGTGTTCTCCCTCTTTTGGATGGAGGGAAATGAAATGATGTAAGTAAGAAACAGATGGTGCAGGTCTGCTACTTTCTGCTGACCGTCGTCCGCTTCGGGAAAGTGCTGATGAGCAGAGACCCGCCCAGTCACCCCCACTGCCACACTGAATGGTGGGGGGTGGGGGGCTTTATCACACAGCAAAAACATATAGGCTATATGACTGTAAAAAGAATGAGGTAATTAGTCGACTGGCAAATTACAGCACTCATTTCTATTTTATAGTGTTTTTATTTATAAACAGACACAAAGTAACTGAAATGCTTCTTAGAATCTCAGTAACATCAACCCTTTTATTAAAGTTACAAACAACAGAGACCGTCTTGGGAGATTCAGTGGCAGCTTTAGAGAGTGTGTGACCTTAACCATTACGCCACCTGCTGGTTATATAACCAAGTCAGTCGGATGATAGTGTCGATTGCGGTTTTCAGCATCTTAACAGATTTGTTTGTGTACTTATCTGCTTTCCCCAATTTCCATGACTACAAAGCAGCTGGGATCACAGCTGGAGTCGTTGCCCCCACTGAGTGTTGCTGGTGTGTGGTCAGCGTGTGTGGGGCTCAGGCGGGTGCGGTAATGGGCCTGCATGACGAACACCTGCATGAGCTTTAGTGCGTAGCGTGTGTGACGCTTAGAGGATAGCGTTAATTATGCTATTAACCCCCCCGGGTGTACCCCCAAAGAGCTCCAGATTCACCCGGGCGACAATCCTCACTGCCTTGGCCTTGATGGTTAACCTGAAAACTGTCCTGAAGGTGGAGCCCTCATCGGTGTCAGGTGCTGATGGCGTTTTGGGGAGACCCAAGTCTTTACCACGGCTGGAGAGGCTGGGGGAAAGACAGGAGCCGAAGCAGGACGCTGGGGTGGTGTTTTGGTGTCAGCCGCTGGTGGTCGAGTGAGTGAGTGAGTGAGTGAGCTCCCTCCCCCCCCGTTTGGATTCCTCAGGCGCACCCAGGCAATGGCCCCCCCTTCCAGCTCGCGGTGCTGGTTACCAGGGCTGTCAGGGCAGTACTGGCTGCTTGGGTCGGGATATCGGAATGTGATCCAGCTGCTTGCCGGGATGTCTGTCTGTCTGTGCGTGTCTGTGTCGGTCTGTATATGTATGTTTGTGTATATGTCTCTGTCTGTCTGCATGTATGCATGTCTGTCTGTCAGTGCGTGTGTGTGTCAGTCTTTCTGTCTGTGCGTGTGTGTATGTGTGTCTCTGTGTATATGTCTGCGTGTGTGTCTATATCTCTGCGTGTTTGTGTGTGTGTCTGCATGTGGATGTGTGTGTCTGCGTGTCTGTGTGTGTGAATGTTGGAGCTGCAGTTATATCCAGCTGTACCCCTTGGCCTCTTTGAATAAACACCCCAGACAAGCATAGCTTGGACAGCCGTGATTAAACAAGGCCCAACTTCTTCATTCTTTTGCATTTCATAATTAGGACCCCAGGCTGCCTGTTGGTGCCCGGCTTGGTTCCTGCTTACAGGCTGACTACTGCGAAATTGCACGAGATTAATCTGTTATTGGGATGCCGGGCTGCCGACGGCTCATGTTGGATCAGTGCTGGTCCTGGACCGTACCATCATACAAGCGATTTCAGTCTTTGTTCTTTCTATATAGTACTTTTACCACAATGATTTGAAGGTTTGATTAAAAAGAAAAAAAAAAAAGCTTTTGAGTTTTAGAAAGCCAAGGCACATTTTCGGACACCTGTTTTTCTGCGGACCCATTTGAATTTAGTGGGTCAGACCATTCTCTGATTGTCGTTGGTCCGGGGGATGTCTAGTGAGGTTTATTTGCTTTCCTCCTGTCACCGCTGCAGCAAGCTTTACCTCTGCGAACTGTTTTTCCCTCCTTCCGTTTTTGGCGACGCCCAGCCCATAATGCTCATTGTTTGGGAATACCAGCTTTCGTTTTCAGTGCCTGCTAACAGTTTTGGCAGATTTATCTCTGATGTCACGCAAAAGCAGCTAATCAGGGGTTATTAAGGATGACACATTACCAGAAACACTGATACATTGTAATCTGCTGATTGGAATTTGTCAGCTTGATGCATCGTCCAGTTGGATCTCGATGTTTTTCCCGTGGATGAGATGACGGGGGGCATCAGCTACTGTATGCCCGCGAAATGACTGAAGCTGTATAGCGGTGATGTTCATCTTTTGGTCGACGTTGTGTAACCCATCCGTGTGATTTCCGTAAACGCTTACCAGATGCAGGTGAGCCTGGAGTCTCTCCCAGAAGGCAAACATCATGAAACGGGGAAAGATGAGGTGATGAGTACAGTTGATCCCCACAATGTTATATAAACACAATCCACACACACCTGTACACACTGGCATGCTTAGAGACATGCAAAGTGCATATATTCCTATCATTGTATTCCTATCCTTTCTATGTGCAAAACTCTAATCCCAACAATGACACCCTTAACCCCTACCCAGGCCTAACCTTAACCATAAGTAACCAAACAAAATACGAGACTTTTAGTTTTTTGAATGCTCTCGCAGATATTGTGGGGACCTGAAAAATGTCCCCACAAGCTAAAAAGTAACTGGTTTTAACACATCGTGGGGACATGGTCGCCCAATTGTGGAAAGTACTGATAGATGCACAGACACTATGCACAATGTACAATTAAGCTGGATTCTGAGATGAATGCACACAGGAGACACTCATAGTCACAGGAAAACACGATCAAACAAAAGCCCTGGATCAGGGATCAAACCCGTAGCTCTGGGGCTGTGACCCCCTATAGCACAGTTTGTCGGCAAGACCGTAGAACTGTGCATGTCTGGTTTAGCTGTGTGACCAAATCTTAAGCTGCTCGTTTGGGGGGCACAGTTCTCGTACTTGACTGAGCTACTTCACCTGAATTGCCCCGGCAAAATTTCAGGCGTTGGGAGAGCAGCACCAGGTCAACAAAAATTTTCGGCATAATGTAAAGTTTTGTGTGAGTGCTGCTGGAGGCGAGCTGGCTATTTTGCTGTAAACATGACAGGTAGAGTTAGGGTTGCGGGCCCCCTATCTGGGTGCTTGTGCTTTTAAGCAGACTCAGTCGCAGCCCATCCACCTGCTGGTCCAATTGGTCATACACACCCCGGTTTACATGCCGTTGAAATTGCTCTGCACATAGTTCCCACTTTCCCAGAGTCATGTGACCCTCCGGAATGCAGTTGAACGCTGAGTCCCTGCCGCGTTGGCCACTGTCGATGAAGGCTTCCTGCGCTGGGCCACAGGAAGACAATGACTTCAGCCATGAAGAGCTGACCCAAGACCCAAGGATTCTTCTGTTGGTTAGCAGGTGGGCGAGGTCCACCAGTTGGAAGATGAGCATTCCCGGAAATAAAGCGCTCTCTCTGCATTTGTTTCCCTCCGGATAGACAGATCGCTCCTCATTTAGCTCCGTTTCACAATTTAGCGGCAGCTTACGCCGCTTTAATGAAGCAGGCAGCCGTATGTGTTTTCTGGCACGACCCAGTGATGACCTTTTGTTTAAAATAAATCTCTCATCAGATATTGGATTGTAAAAACCTCCTGAACTCTGTGGGATGGATATTGCCACTGCATCTTTGAGTAGAAATTTGCATAAATGTTCCGGAAGTAAGTGGCGCCTCCAGCGATTTTTAAATTGTACAATATATTTTAATTATGTTTCGCTGTTTAAGCGGGTGGCCAGCAGCGTGAACTCGGGTCCGTCTCCGAAGACGACATCAGGATGTACGGGTGCCTTCCTGTTCTCCGCCTGTGTAATCAGGCCATTGGTTTTCCTGCCAATAAAATATATGTTTTTGTTTCTAGGATCTGAATGACCCTGCGAAAAGTCAATCAAATGCACTGTAAATGCTTGCTTTGAGATGGCCAGCATATAATGGCTGTCAAATGCGGGGGTATTTAACGGAAGCTTGAAAGAGCCCCCAGTTCACTCTGCTTAAGGGAATCAGCCAGCAGGAGCACGGATGAATCATTCCTACTTCTTTGAGGTTCTGGGATCTGGTGGCGTGGCCACATCGCTGTGCAGCCCTTACCACCTGGGGGCGATCTTGACCCCATACAGCATTCTCGGTCCGCGCTCCCCGTTCCTCTCCAACCGTTGCTGCGGACCTGACCTTGCTTGCTATGAGACTCTCCACAAACAGAAAAGCCTTCTCTGTCACCTGTGCATGTTAGAAAAATCCCAGTCCAGGCCTTTAACACACTGGCTTATAATGAGTTTTAGGGAGGGAAAAAAAATACAACTCAACACTCCTCAACCACTAATAAAATGTGGTAAAATAGTTCCATTAAATATACTTCTTATGTGTCTTGGAGCTACTTTTAATTTATAAAGTTTTAGTGTTTCAACATCAATATTGTTTAAATAGTCCGTTAAATGGGCCTGTCATGACATTTAGAAAATGTATTTCATTTTAAATGATGCTGACTCTTTTATGGGGGGGGGGTGGTACTGCTTGTATAAAAAACCCCCATAATTTAGTTGGGAGGTATATTGGAGGAGCTTTCTGGGTTTTGAAAGTATGTAGGTGAACCACGAACATTCTGACTGTCCCCGACTGTCCCAGGCCTGTCCGTCTGTGTTGAGGGCTGGGTTGAGTTGGAGATCGCTGAGGTATCGCTTGGCTTTTTGTTTTTTTGCCGAGGTCTGAGCAAACGGGCTCGTTTGATGGTCCACGGCACACCCACATCAGGTGACCTTGAAGGATCTTGTATGCCTGGCCTGGGATGGGCGGGTCGCAGTGGGTATCGTCGCTGCTGCTCCCCCCAGGTGTGTCCAGTGATCCTGTTCAGCTAGAGCTGCTAAGTTAATTAGGTGAACAGGCAGATGCCCCGCTGTTAACTGGAATACTACGCCGCCCCCCAAGAACTGGGGAGTGGGCCACATCGGCATGCGCCTGTTGGATCTCCGCATAAATGTCCGCCTTCAACTCGACAAGAGCGACAAAGTGGCAGCGCTCTGTCGCGTGTGATATTGCCACGCGCTGCCTCAGATCCGCTGCGCCGCCAGCCCAGCGCTTTCATCCCGCTTTCGCCGCCGTCTCCGGCTCTTCACACGGCCGCGCCGCACTGCGCGCCTGTCATCCCTAATGCCTTTCTTCCCACTCCTTCTCCTTCTTTAATGCCGAGCGCGACATAGTGTCGACTTATGTACTTTGTAGAGTTAACGCTCCTCAGCTCCGTCGCCTCGACGACCCTAAGTGGTTACGGATGGGGGGGAAAAAAAAAATGGAAGAGGGTTGCCGTGGAGATCCACGCCCTGGCAGCTGCCGGCTGCACCGCCTTTGAAAAGCCCACTAATGAGCGCATTTTCAGGTGTTCTCACTGCGCCGTCCGAGCCTGGGGGACCCCAGCCCCCCCCAACCCCCTCAGCTTCCACCTTTGAAATTTCCCAGCAGCATCTGAATGTTACCCGAGTGCGATAATTAGGAATTAACGAAGGCTCCTTCCTGAGATTCATTTTCCACGGCATGTGGTTAACATTTAAAAGGACCGCCGGCTAGAAATCCATAGTTTGACATTTTCATCGCCCACCCTATATCTCATTTATAGCTCTTTTAAAAAAAATTTTTAAGAGGTGGTTGGGGGGCGTTATGGATCTCGGGTCTTATATGAGGCAGGTGGGAAACAAGTGAGATCAACAATGCCTGCAGAGTCCTGCTTTTGGTCTTTTAAATGAATGAAACATTTAAATATCACTTTTCAAGGCACTCAACAGAACCAGTGGGGAGCCACTTCAACCACCACTGTGTAGCCCCCACCTGGATGATGTGAAGGCAGCCATTCTGCACCAGTATGCCACAGGTTCTAGCTAAGGAGAGAATTCTCCAGTTAGATATGAATAGGAGGCCAGACCTGATAGGGCTACTGCAGGCAGTTTTAGCCAGGACATTGGGCTACCACCCCTACTCCCTGTCGAAGGAACTTCTATGACCTCAGAGAGTCAGGACCTTGGTTTTACGTCTCATCTGAAAGACAATGCTGTTTTATAGCACTGAGACGTTGGGATCTACAGGATGGACAAACCAGTTGGACACACCAGTACCTCTTCCAGCAGCAACCCATCTTCCCTAGTTGGTCTCCCATCCTAGTACCAGCCAGGCCCAAACCTACTTAGCTTCAGATGATTTACCTCCTCTGGGCAGCAGGTGATATGGCTGCTGAGGCCTTGGTAGCCCTTTTTAGACCCTTGTTCTCCAGAAACACCGTAGATTTTCTACAAAAGCCACATGGATGTGTGAGATCGGATGTGGCTTCCCATCTTGCTTGAAAAGCAGCCTGGTGTCCATCTGGCATGAGTTAGCATCAAATGCCCATCTGCGCCCCCAGGAGGACTCTGGCGGCCCCTGTTGTCTGAGAGGGTGTCAAGGAAGGAGGGCGGCAGTCCAGCGGGTGGTCATTTCAGCTGAAGAGCGGCGGTCCCTCCTGGGGCAGCGTGCTGGAGCGTGGGGCCATGACTCTGGCATAGAGCCGGCGTTTATCAGCGGATTCTGCTTTAGATCGCTTCGTAATCTCGCCAGCTCAATTATCGCTCCCGCCGGGGCTGTAATTCTCAGTGTTGGGGAGGGGGGGGGGTAAGACAAAAAAATGTATGACATTAAGCTGAAAGCAAAAACCTAGTCCTTGGGGGCGCTGGGCAGAGCAGACTGTCTGTGCAGAGAGGCAGAATGAGGGCATGCTTACCGGGGTACGGAGCGGGGAAAAAGCCTGTATGAGTATTTTAAGAAGAGAGGGAAGCATCACTTCATTATATGAAAGTGAATTAGATATTCTCTGCAGTAATGCTGACATTAAAGGAGGCTGTTTTTAATCTGTTGGTCAGATATATTGCTGCTGGCCATTGGGAAGTGAGGGATCTGGGCCCCCAGTGTTTTATTCGCAGTGTGTCGGCATCACCTGCCTTCTCGGCTGAAGGGTATGAGGATGAACCCCCCCCCCCCAGCTGGTGAGGACTCCCTCTGTGCAGGATATGGGGGAGGCTTGCTTTTGTTATCAGGCACGAATCTCGTCTTTGCTGGGTGCCTGCAGAATTGGGGTGGCGCCATGATGCTGGCGGGTCGAAGTCCAGTGCCGGACCGCTAAGGCTCTGGCAGGATTGATCCGAGCCCCTGGGATTGATGGCCATGACCATGGGGGCCCGTTTGTCAGCATGGGTGGGGGGGGATCACGTGTGATGCATGGCCTGGGTTCCGAGCAAACCCGAAACGCGACACTCGCCTGGCGCCGTTCTGCTCAGATTCGATCCATGGTGGCCTTGTTGGAAATTCTGCCCAGACCGATGAGGCTGAGATGCACCCTTCAGAGTTTAACTTTCCTTTTTTAACCTTTAAAAATAGTCCTGGGATTAAATGCAGCTTAACTGGGTGCTGGGAAGTAATCCTAGCACCTTGACTAAGGGTGTATCTTTTGTCTGCTGCATTAATACCTTTATAACATAGATTCCTGCAACACCATAAACAAGTTGCGCACGTGTATGTCACGCCCAACAGACGGGGATCGCTGTCAACATGGTTTTGTTCCTGCATGGCTCTCCTGGGTCCTGCCCTCATCAGGAGTGCCAGCCAGAGGTTCAGATGCTCCAGAACACCCATCATTTCAGGCTGATGAGTTAATGCTTTGATTCCCCAGTTTATGGGGTGTCATCTTGGCATGATGGATAAATTATCGGCACTGCCGCCTGCGCCATTAAGTCGCCACGAGTTTGCCGCTTATTAGAATCGCTCTAATTTCTTTAGCACTTTCGCTGGGCGGAGGCTGATTCAAACCCGCTGCTGTTCGGCACAAACTTTCCCTTTAAATTGGAGCAAATTAAGATTCTCGTTATTTTATTTGCTTGTTAATGATCCTTCAACAAATTAAATAACCTTTGGGCATGGTAGGATTAATTAGATAATAAGGATCACATTTCTTTAATGTTTTTTTTCTCTCTTCCCCAAAATGCATTATGTCTTGATGTATCTGGCATTTAAATTAGTTTTCATTTAGACCTTGTGTTGTTGTATCGGCGAATCCGAGCCCGGCGTGCTCGGGTAATTACGGTGGGGAAGTCACCGGCGGAGTCATGTTTTTTCACAAAGCTTAAATGGCGGAGGTGCATTATTTTTTTCTTGTTACTTTGCTTTTTTTCCATCTCTCGTGCCTGTTGTGGGGCTGGAATATTACATGATTTTTGTGATTTTCACTCGGGGGGAGAAGCGTAACCCGGAACACTCCTTCTTAGCACTTTCCAGACTGCTTTGTACGGTAAATACTTCTAAAGCAAGTCCCGCGGTCCGGCCAATGCCAGTGGGTCGCTCGCACTTTAGCCGTGGGCCACAAATTAAATCCGCGCAGCGTCTTTGAAAATAATAACTTGCATCCCTGGATGGCGGCTCCAGGGGGAAAGAGCAGACTTTTCCTGAATAAAGAGATGACGCTGGAGAAGCTACTGGCACCGATTAGCCCGCGACGGGAAGCGCCGGCTGCTTCCAGCCCCAGGGAACAGCGCCAAAAGTCGTCTCAAGACAGTTGCCCCAGGTGACCGGGGGGGGGGGGGGGGGGGGGGGGGGGGGGGGGGGGGGGGGGGGGGGGGGGGGGGGGGGGGGGGGGGGGG
>JAODKC010000002.1:28472830-28486349 GCA_026777985.1 Mormyrops attenuatus
CCCCCCCCCCCCCCCCCCCCCCCCCCCCCCCCCCCCCCCCCCCCCCCCCCCCCCCCCCCCCCCCCCCCCGCCCCTGACCACTCTCTGAGTCAGTGCGGGGGTGATGAACACAATCTGAGTCAGTGCGTGGGTGATGAACCGTCTGAGTCAGTGTGGGGGGAGACTGATGAACACTATCTGAGTCAGTGCGCGGGGTGATGAACCCTCTCTGAGTCAGTGTGGGGGTGATGAACCCTCTCTGAGTCAGTGTGGGGGGGATGAACACTATCTGAGTCTGTGCGGGGGTGATGAACCCTCTCTGAGTCAGTGCGGGGGGTGATGAACACTATCTGAGTCTGTGTGGGGGTGATGAACCCTCTCTGTGTTGATGCAGTGCTGAGGCCCAGAAGTACAGCTGCTTTTACTGGGAGCCCTCCTGCACTGCCGTGATGAGGCGCTTTGCTATTTCTTTGATGAAGGCGGTGCCACCATTTTGTCGGCCAAGGATCCTGATGCTATGTATGACAAAAGCTTATTCAAGCTTAACATACTCCGACACTCCGCATTTAGTGATTTCTTCTGTTCACATTGATTCTCTTCCACCTCAGATGATACAGAGCCTTGTGCGATGCCTAAAGTACGCTGTGAGCACAGTTAGATGACTTTGGGCTGTCCTTCTGCAGCCCATGATGTCACGCCGGGTTGCACGGCTGCGATCACTCCCCAGCGATGCCTTAGAAGATCGTTATTTTGTTCCTTTCCAAGGGTCGTTGCTTGCCCAATTGATGTGCGTTCTTTATTACCCTGGCACACAAATCCGAGAGGGACGTGTTCGCCACTGAAGCCTGATTGCCCCTCATGTTTCCCCCGATGGCCCATCGGATCAGTCTACACCCCCCCCCACCCCTCCCCTCCCATGTCGCTGTGAAATGCCCCCTCTGAGGAAAGGCCCTGGAGCCAGGGTGGGGGGGGGGGGGGGGACTTTCCCCTGACATTTTTACTCTGTGGCCATATTGAGCAGATGGGAAATCGAAACTGGGGAGTTATCAATAAAGGGGGAAACGGCGAAACTCGTAAACAGGGATCGTGAAGTATGGCCCGGCCACTGAGCCGGTATTTGTACACCGTCTGGGAGTGACAGCAGAATGACTCCTGCTGTATTCCATTCCTTCCTGAGGCTCTGTTCCTCATTCATTATAAGTTAGTTAATTTCCACAGCATATCCGTCTCTTGTCACGCACCGCTCTCGTCTGATTCACCGCACCCCCTGGGGGTACGGCACAGGACAGGGCACAGGGGCACTTGTCACCGTCTGCAGCTGCTCTAACCTTCCCCGGCTCCATTTCCATCCGATGCACAACGGCCTCTCAGTGCTACGGGTGAACAGCTGCATGATATGGGCTCGGAACCAGCTAGGCCGAGTCTGTAGGCCTCAGGTAGTCTGTCAGACCCTCTGGCACTGGTTCCAGACCGTCGCCGATGTGTGTTCTCTTACTGGAGCTCTAAGCCAGTGAAGATCTGTCAGCTGGGGCATGAGAAGACTGGAGAAGCCTGTGCGTCCCCCGCATCCCCTTAGGAGGTGACCAGGGTGTGTGACAGGAACCGAGAAGCGGGTTTGGGGGGCAGGAACGACATGAGGAGGCAGCTGGCATTCTGGCCACCCTCCGTATCCAGAAGTTGAGTCTATGCCCCACCTGGTTTTCATCTCGATCTGAGCCCCCAGGCATGTTGCTGTCTTGCTGAGAGTCACAGGGGCTCTGGGGGGAGGAAAGGAACCCAGCCTGCCCAATCGCCCCCCCCAGAAACACAGTTCATTAGCCATGGGAGTGGCAGCCTGCGTAGTGTTTATACAGCACATCCTGTGTGGACCGGGCTGGGAATCCTGTGTGGGGGAGGCCACCCCAAGCTGGCACATGTGCTTTGCATCTCATCTTATATGTTTCATAAAGTATCTTCTGGCCCGCAGGTAGAAAGTACAGAGCTGCCAAGGCATTGCACTGATAGTGGCGAAAGGAATAAATTCTGACTGGAAACCGTGAGTGATGGCAGAAGCGACCATTTCTGTAATAAAACAGTCAGTGATATGATGTAAGGTAACGTCCCGGATCTGGCGGTGCGCGTGGGCCGATGCCGGAGGAGCTGGCATGGCTGTCACTCTGCTGCGGTGTGATGCGGATCCAGCCTGGACCCCGGTGGACTTCTGCTGAACTGAATTGCCAGCACTCGTCCAAGCCTGTCGCTTACGATGCGTTCGAATCCATCTGCACGCGTGACACACTCCAAACCCTCGCCAAGTGAATTAATTAGTGGAATGTGTGACAAACAAAAGGCATGTTAGTAAAATAGAATGTGACGTTCAAGGTGTCGTGAAGTCACATGCCTTCAGATTTGAGGATTGGCTGAATTCACAGGCCTGTGTTTCGTTTGTATACTTGTGATCAACAGTCCTGGTGACCTTCGAGTGTCACATGAACCAATGAGGCATCCCCCAGTAAGAGGAGCTGAGTGTGGAGGGGAGTAGGGTCCTCCAGGAGGAGAATCACCCAGAGAGGCTGAGTGTGGAGGGGAGTAGGGTCCTCCAGGAGGAGAATCACACAGAGAGGCTGAGTGTGGAGGGGAGTGGGGTCCTCCTAGAGGAGAATCACACAGAGACACTGAGTGTGGAGGGGAGTGGGGTCCTCCAGGAGGAGAATCACACAGAGACACTGAGTGTGGAGGGGAGTGGGGTCCTCCAGGAGGAGAATCACACAGAGAGGCTGAGTGTGGAGGGGAGTGGGGTCCTCCAGGAGGAGAATCACACAGAGAGGCTGAGTGTGGAGGAGAGTGGGGTCCTCCAGGAGGAGAATCACACAGAGAGGCTGAATGTGGAGGGGAGTGGGGTCCTCCAGGCTTCACCTGTTTCTTCTCTCATATGTCCCTTCCTTTCTGCCCTCTCCCCCTTTCAGAATGAGATGGAGTTTGAAACTGTCTTGCTGAGGAGCCCTGTACTTGGGCTTTGGGGGTGGAGCTGGTGGGACCCCCCCCCCCACAGGCCCCGCTGGTCAGGCCTTCTGTACCAGGCTGTCTGTTTAACACGTTTCCAGTGTGAAGCGAGTGTGAGCTGCGTGAATCTGGACACACGGGCGTCGTGTGTTTTCCGCCATGTGGTCGTGACGAGAGCCCAGCTCCATGGTTACCATCACACTCGCCACATTTATTCTCCGTTCTCATAGCACACTTATTAACCATTTTCAGCGATTTCGCACTTTTAAGCCTAGCACCGTGCTCGCCTCTTTATGCTGGCTAATGTGCTAAGAAGGTACGTATATGTAATCATTCATAATTAGCCTGCTGTGTAGCTGTACTGTGTGTGATTTTTAGCAGCTAAATGGCCTCTCTGTAGCTACGTGACATAACCGGACACTCACATCGCGTCACGTGGCCACACCTCTGCGCTCCATCTCCCCGTCTTCCGTCTCCATCTTCCCGTCGGGGGGTGGTGGTGATATTTTATTCATAACCACGTTAGTCCAGGACTATTTCGGGACGTCTCCTGGCCAAGGTGGGCTGGGGGGGTGAGGGCATTGTTCATTAATGTCAGTCCTGATGGAACGACAGTCTGCCACTCCCACCCCCAAGGCGAAATCACAGCCTTCTGATACATTTCTGTTGTGTTCCATGCTTTGCGTCCAACTGTCCTGAGAGGGGGGTCTCAATCTCACCCCCGCCCCCCCCCCCCAACCTCCCAGCACACACACACAGGCATGTTCGTATCCATGTCCAAATGGGGACTCTCCATTCATTTCTAAGGACAAAACTCTAATCCCATCAATGGCACCCTTAACCCCTACACAGCCCTAACCTTAGTCTTTTGGTATTTTTAGTTTTTTGATTGCAGTTACAGATTTTTTATAAAATTGAGTTTCCCTTGTGGGGACTGAAAAAATGGTCCCCCACAATGCCAAAATAACAGGTTTTTATCACATTGTGGGGACAAGGGGGGCTGTGCCAGGCATGCCTGTTTTTCTCGAATGGGCTATTGGCTAAGTGGCACTGACAGCCCTGGTGGTGGTGGGGGGGGGCACATTACAAAGGCATGGAGCTGTAAGAACCGGCATGGAAAGACGTGTGAGAGGAGCAGCACGGGTTCCAGAAGCCAGTCGTCTGTTTCTCTCCCTCCCCCACAGCACTCTCCCCCCATCCCTTCAATCATCATCAGACAGAGAGGAACCTCCCCACCACCTGAGGTTTTCACAGCGGCTGGTCTGAGGAGTGGTGTGTACTGGACGGACCTCTAATCCCTTTGGGCCCCCCCTCTGCACGCATCACATGTCGTGATCCTGAGCAGACTGCCAGTCCCTGCCTGCTGTGTGACCCGTGTGGCATCATTTCCATAGTCAGGGTTTAGTAGCAGTAAGGCGGTTAGGGGAGTCACTTTATTCTTTGCGACACCCCCCTCCCATAACCCCTCACCCCCCACAAACTTCATAACTGGTGAATTTCTGACGTCCCGCTGGTATCCATCCCACATTTCGGGTCAGGCACTGGGTCTGGGTCATTGGCTCCAGGCCTGGTTCCTTGGTTCCAGGTTCTTGGTTCCGAGACTTTGGATCCAGGTCTTTGATTTCAGGTCTGAGTCCTACCCACTCTCCGGCCATATAGCGGTCATATGGAGTCATATCTGCCACAGGTTTGCATGCATTGCCTGAATTGTTAGATTTCTTTTCCCATAATGCTCAGCGTATAGGTGAAACACAAATAGCTCAGAATTAGAAATGACTGTGTGCTGCTGTCCCGCAGAGCCCCTCTCTAATTGTTCATTTATGTCATTTTCAGGTTTCTCTGTGGGCTCTGTTGTTTTTTTATTTCTTTTCTCTGTCCATTTTAAGGCTTTAAATAGGCTGTAATTGCATCACGGGGATCCTGCGTGCTTCTCACTTCCCGTCGAGCCTCGCAGCCTCACTCTGCGTTCCGGCGTCGTTAAGCGGCGGCGTTCCGGCGCCCAGCGGCTCCTCACAGCGATGGAGATGGGCCGAGGCAGAATGCCAATATCGCAAATGATTAAACTGCGAGCCCCCCACGGTTACGCCTGACGGCGTTTACAAACAAGCAACGCCCGTCCTGTCGGCAGGCTGTGACCCTCGTTTAAGCTACGAGTGAACGGCCTTCATTGGCTCTCAGGGATCATGGGCGGGGATGTGGGCGGAGCTCCGGGGAACGGCCTACCCGGCTGCCCGCTCCCATGGACCTGATTAGATCTTCTCGCAGCTTCTGTTTTGCATCTGATTGTCTGCAGGGGAGTGCGGGGTTTGGGGGGCAGTGGGGGCAGAGGGTGGTGTGGGTCTGCCTCTCGAGTGAAGAGCCACAGACATAATGAGGAAAATGAAGGACGTCGAGATGCGTGCCTGCTGCTCGGGGGGGGGGGCAGGGGCTGCTTCCTGTGAGGGAGGGGGGCATTTACTTGTACGAGGGAGCAGAACCGAGGTCCCCCACTGCCGGTTTCACCTTGTAGCAGATTGATTCCGGGTTATGGTATTTTCCTCAGGGTTCCCTGCAGTGTTTAGTATTTCTTGAAGGCGGGGCTGCAAGTAAACTGTCTCAGTTAATCATGCCCCCACTTCCCCCAGGAGGAGCCAAACCTGGCTTTGGGTTGCCGGGCTTGACGATGCAGTGGAATGTGGCATAGCTGCGATGATGCCTTCTCTCGGTAGCTGTTGCCGAGGCAGGTCGCATGGCCCTGAACACATGAGCGCCACTTGTCATGGCAAGTCTGTCCTGTGCCCTCTGATGGCATCGAGTGCAGATCTGCACCGCACACTTTGATAGGTGCTCAGAAAGCGGCTGTCCGCATTAGTGGGATGCCCACGTGGGCTCCAGGACATGCCTCCCCTGAGGTGCATGCTGGGAGACCAGGCCAGTCCAACCCATATCAAGTTTATTAAGAATAACTGCTCATGAAGCAGCTTTGGCAATTAATTGGCCACAAGTATCTCGCCAAAATGAACCATTAAAGTGGCAAATTGCTTTAAGTTTATAGAATTAATTAATAAAACGTATGATGAAATGGAAAATTATCAAACAAGCCCTGCTCCTATTAAGTGAAAGTCTCCAAAGGAATGCTTCCGAGAGCCAAACCTTGAACAGTGTTTATGGCCTTCCGAAAAAAAAAAAAAAACTAAACAGGAAAAAAAATCTAAATGCAGAGGGGAAAGATAAAAAAAAAAAGAAATTAGTTTGCGTAATTAGTGATGGTTAAGTGCTTTTAATCCAGCAGAGAAAGAAATTGTTGCAGGGTAGAAAGTTCCATAGGGACTTGTGGTGGAGCTGAAGTTTTATACTTGTTTACTCCTGAAGGAGGGAGCCAATGTCTCAAAGCTCACGCCTAATAAAGGTGCGGGCCATAAAGATGCCGCCATTCCCGCTTCTCCCCGCTTTTTTTTTTTCTTTTTTTTCTCACCTCCCAACACGGTTAAGAGGTACTGCCTGTGTATGAAAACAAAGCCGCTGGTACTCTGTGACTGTGACTCTTTATACTCAACTGGTTGGTTGAAACAAAATCTTGGTCTGGATTTGTACTCTCTGGACCTAAAGTCTCCACTTCTGCAAATCACAGCATGCATGTGTTCATGCCCATGTACATTAATATACATACTACAGTCATGAAAACAAAGCTTCTCAGACTAGCGGTACATTACAGACTTCTGTTACACGTAGATCACCTTCAACTGGAATATCAAGTGGTGCACACCTTTTTATACTACAATTTTTACTGTGCCAGTAATACGGATATATTTAAAAACAAACTCAGCTGGAACTGGCAGGTTACTCACTTCACACCTGTGGTTGTCACCCCTATTTGTTACCCCTGTTTTTTTATTTTTTTTTGTTCAGTAGTGCGGTGTTAAAAAAGTACAGTGGTTTCTGGGATGGCGAGGTGGGAGACGGAGCCAATCGTTTTATGAAATACTTTTCTTGTTGCTTTGAAGATAAGCGGAGGATAAGGTGACTGTGTAAGGTGGGGTGGGGCTTCGTTTGGGTGGACCCCCCCGGTGATGGACCAGCGGCCGAGTTTCCCCCGAACGTGCTGTTCCGGTGCCTGAGAAGAACCCAAGACTGCAATAGCAGCTGAATTAGCTCTGGTATCTAACGCCGATTCCGCCTGCGAATCTCCCTGCGGCTCTTCAGCCTTTCATTTAATTGAAGGTTTGCAGTGATATATTTATAATATGTATTTCACAAATAGTTTTATTGCTGGAGGGCTAAGAAAGGCATTTAGTGCTGTATCTCATAATTAGGAATAAAAATAGTCATGAAGGGAAAACACTTTTTCAGTCACAAATTGCTGGACCTTGATGTTCTCAATCGAAGGCCCAGACAGTGAGGTCATGGTTGACGCCTATTCCCTGCCCGAGAAATTGCCACCCGGGAGGTGGGGGGAGGCAAATGGTGCCCCCTGTAGGCCAGAGCAGGGTAAAGCAGGGGCTAGCAGTGGCTGCCTGGCCAATTGTTGACACAGATGAAAGATGCTGTCTGTGAATGATCTGAATTTATTGTTCAGCCTATTGCCCCCCCTCCCCCCAGCCAAGCTAGGAGTTAAAGGTCAAAAAGGGCCGTCACACTCTTCATCCCTGTCTTGCAAATAAGAGAAATTAATTCCGGATCGATCTGACACCCGGCATTTGTTTAATTTGACGCAGCACCCTCATGCCCCACCCCGCGCCCACTCCCCCCAGTTCTCTGCGACTGCTCCGTTATGCCGCGATTTGTGGCCGTGCGGGATGAGCGGGATGCAATTTCCATTTGATGTTACAGATACAGTGACGGGGGGATGCAGTGTGGGTGGGGGGGGGGTCGAGGGTATATGGAGACGGCGGCCCGTGGGGCCCATGTTATTTCGGTGCTCCATAATCATCCCACTGCTCATTTCCTCGGCATCCGATGCTGCCATTTCACGGCCCAAATCGGCAGATCCTGGCATTCGGGAGAGGGGCCCGTCTGACATTTTAAGTGGAGAGCGGCCTGTTATGTGATGGCAGTAACATACTTGCTAAGAACACACAAAGCAGGATTGGTTCGTCTTGGCGTGTCATGCCGGGGATGTCGTATGGTCATCAAGATGCCCCTTGAACGCTGTGACTGGTAAGGCTTTATTTTCTCAGATTATTGACAGAAGGGCCTATGTTGGGGGGTTGGACCTCGCTATGGCGCTGGGCAGTGTTGTCTTTGGTGCTGTCTTTCGGAGTAGAGTGGGTGGTCCTGAGCTCTGGTTGGGGTTCCTTTATGCACTGATATGGAAAGTAGGGGAGTTGGGGGTCACTCAGGAGCGTCTGCAGGGCTGAAATACACTGTGAATACGGTGAAATGAGGTTAGCATTAGCATTAAGGTTAGCTTCTGGGTTAGCATTAGGATTACTACTTTAGCCAGCGCTCAGCCTTTAGCTTCCCGTACATGCGGCCCATTTTCAGCTCCTTTCCCCATCTTTAATTGCTTCCCCCTCCCTCGGCACTGCAGAAACCCGACTGCCTGTGATTTCCCGAAAGGCCGTGCTACAGGATAAGCTCAGAATCAGAGGATGAGGTCCAAACGCACATTCAAGCCCGCCCTTGGACCATCTCCATCTCTTTCCCCCCCCAGTGTTGGAGGTGGAGCGGCTGTGGTCATGGTGATGAGGCCAGCCTCGTTTCCATGTTTCCTGTCAGAAACTCGCAACAGATGCCCTGCCTACAGGGCTGCCTTCTCTGCATTTGCTAACAAATATTTGCATGTTCAGAGGTCTGTGTGTTCAGGACTTCATCTATCCAGTAAGAAAATAAATAAATAAAACATGGAGCACTTTCCGGAACCGAGTGAAAAATCTGGCATTAGCTATGGTTCCTAGAGGGGGACAGAGTGGTTACTGCTACAGCTGTCCCTCTCTCGGAAATAAATAAATAAGTGCACTTTAGCCAGATCTGTTGAACTGTAATCAGTGCTTATAAGCCCATAATTAAAACTGCCGGGCAGGACCTGGGAGTGGGAGGCGACCGGTGCTGTGTAGGGAACAGGCTGCAGCTTTCTGATCACTCCTTCAGCCTGCCCGCTCTGCCTGACCCCGCCCACTCTGCTCGACCCTGCCCCCTATGCTTAACCCCACCCATTCTGCATTGACCCCGCCCCCGCTCCATAGCTCTGGGATTTGTAATGTAACCCTGGACTTTAAAACAGGAGAGAAACATTATAAATGATCAGATTCTCATCACATTTGGATTCTTTTACAAGCTACTCGGTGCAGATAATTAGGTATTTTACATCTTATAATGTGATTTATATGCTGATGGAGGTTAATACCAATCGCATCCAGTTTTAATGCATTAAAACCTGTAAAATTGTTAAATTACCTCACCCACCCCACCACAGAATTAGTGATGAAGGTGGTGTAAATTATACTAGCTCAGAAACTCTGTTGTGTTTGGGTTTATCTGGGTCTGTACACAGGAATGAGAATGTGCCTCCTTCCTATTTGCCTCGTACGCAGGCAGGAGGCCGAGGTCCCAGGACCATCATGAGCTGTGTTGGCTTTCTCTGTGTCTCTCCTGCAGAGGGACACTTATGGACATGGGTCTGAGAGCAGAGCGAGTATTGTTTCGACGGGCCCGTCTGATGCCTCTATTTATTTTTCTGGCTTCTTGTCTTACGAAAGGGTTCAGGGTCCCTGCCAACCATGCACCGGCCATCCTGACATGTGCGAGGACCCCACCGTTCAGGCGGGGGAGGGGGGATCCGTGACAGATGACGTTCCTATGCGGTGCAGGGGCGTGTGCTGGGCAGCCATGCCAAGATCCCGCCGTTTCGTGTTTTTCTGGACGTGCCGCGGTCAAACCCAAACACGAAAGCAAAACAAATATTTTTTTTTTTGAAAAACGACCGCAGGGGGGTGTCATTACTGATTCCGTTTCAACCTGGCACCCCTTTTATCCCCCATGATGCTCTGCTGTGGGCCACAGAGACAAGATTAAAGATTCCTTGCATTTTGGGGGTCGTTTGATGTTGAAGGCCTGCTGAGACGTTTATGAGTGTTATTTATATATTATACTGTATCATATGTCCCAAGGGCATCTCACCCACTGTGTGCTCTGCCATTTTTAGGGCCTCAGTCATGTGTCTCTGTGGTTCAACAGAAGCCCCTCATTTTCAGGGCCCTTAGTCAAAAAGGTTGAGGTCAAAGTTTGTGTGGACCCCATCGAGTTTCTCGCTGGCCTTTTGTGACCCTCATCTCGCAAACCTCATCCAAGCACTGAGCCATCCATTGGACCAGAAACTTGCTTTCACAAAGCAAATCTTTAAACCTTTATCTTACCAGCCTGGCAGGACTTTCCATCCCAGCGGGTTTTACGTGTTTATTGGTTACAGCTGAATCCCTTCCAGAGAGTTTGGGTTAATTGCCTCCACCAAGGGTACAACAGCAGTCCTGAGATTGGAGCTGTTAGCCTCTTTTACCGCCGTCATCTGCCGCTGACTTTATATTGCCATGGTGACGTTTCTGACCGCCGCTCTTGAGCCCGGATTGGACCCAGTGGGTCTTTTTCTTGTAGGAAGATGAATCTTTGTGAAGAGATGCTGTTTACGGTGCCCGCTGCCACCGCTTTTCCGCTTGCCGCTCTCTCTGTCTTCGTTTTTTATATCTTACATACTGATTTATTTATTTATTTATTTCGCTCTCGCCCGACTTTCTGATCTGTGAGTAGTGAGAGCGAAAAGGCAGAGGGTCTGAAGTCGGTGTCCTGACGTGGAATGAAGACGGTCAGTCACGGCCGTCGCTGCGGTAGTTTGTTGGATTTTTAATGCCTTCCTTGCGGGATCGTGCCCGTTGCTATGACGCTACTGTCAGACTCCCTCTTTACCCATGAGGCTGCTTTAATCTCGTCACGCAGGTCTGTCTGCGGCGGCAAACTGGCGCCTTCACGTGTTTTATCTCGGACGTGCTCCTCTGCACTACAGCCATTCACTAACGGCCACTGGTAGATACCTGTTCCATAATGAAACCGATTGTGCTTTTTTCTTTATTTATTAGCTTGTTGAAATGCACACATTTCCCCTTTGATGCCTACGAGGCTGGCGACCGGCCATGCTAACTGCTGCATTCACATTATTGTACGTTCATGTTACATTTTTTTCACGGATGCATTTATTCAAAGTCAGGTCATACAGTTATGCTTAAGGGCCCAGTGTTAAAATCTCTCTGCTGATCGCGGGTTTTGAACTGACAACCTTCCGATCACAGCCACAGTGCTCTTTCCTGCTGGAATTTAAGTGAGGTGGCCGCAGCAGGCCTGATGTGCATTTTCTGCGCCTTGTCTGCATGGTTAGGGTTGCATCGTGTTGAGTGGGGTGGAGAGGCCATCCCCTGCAAGGCACAGGTGCCAGGCATGTTTGTGCAGAAAATATAGTGGAACCAACAAGGCTGAGTGGTGGATCTCTGTGCTGTGCTGCCTTCACATCGTTTGAGAGGAACCTCCATAATAGACTCGGTGTATGGGTCCGGTTTGGCCAGAATGCAAACACTTCATGTGCACTTTCCCAGCTGGGGAGCTTGCCTGAGTGGCCTTGATGAGTGTGAACTCCAGCCCCACTCCTGCCATACCTCCATCCCAACCAGCTGGACCCCTAGTGCCCCTGTCCCTCCCAGTGCATCATCTGGGGGGGGGTCCCTTGCCCCCGTATCACTTGTCTCATTTCACATGAATCTGTCACTGCGCCCCACCCCCTTGTCAGAGAAAGCGTGTGTGTGGACGCTCCATAGGCTCGTGTCCTGCTGAGTACCCCACATAGATCCGTGCCCATTCTTGAGGAACCCCCCCCCCCATATGGAGCATGTTGCCTTCCTGCCAGATGCCCTTGGCTGTTTGCTCCTGACATTTGCAGGAAAGACGTGAAGCTTTTCCCAAGTTTCTTCACACGCTTTGGACAAACAGGATCAACCTGTTGGTTAAACTAGAGGAAAGCAGATTAAGTCCGAGCTTGGCGCAGAACGTAGATAGGCCTCTTTGAGGATGGTCTCCCTGCTTTCGGCCCGAAACGTAGATAGGCCTCTTTGGTGATGGTTTCCCTACTCTTGACCTGGAATGTAGATAGGCCTCTTTGAGGATGGTCTCCCTGCTTTCGGCCCAGAACGTAGACAGGCCTCTTTGAGGACGGTCTCCCTGCTTTTGGCCTGGAATGTAGATAGGCCTCTTTGAGGATGGTCTCCCTGCTTTCAGAATCACTGCAACATATAGAGTATTGCACAGCTTGGAGTGCAGTAACTCATTCATACCACAGTTACCTATTTTGCTTACATATTTGTACTTGAAGACATTATTTTCATGAAAACAAATTTATTACCAGGACTGTTATTTAGGTTTGGCCAGTATAACGACAACTTCAAGCATGAAATAACTCCAAATTGCTGAATGTAGCTACCTCACTGCTATGGCATCACTCGTTCTAGCAAAATGTACAGGTCTACCACACATTGTTGACACGAGGTAGTATACACATGTGGATGTAAACATAAAATACCATAGAATCAAATTGAATAGATCGGTCCCAAATATCAACCCCATTGTCACCAATACCCAATCCAGCTATTTGAGTCTAAATTGGACTGATATCCCATATCAGTATCGGACAACAGTATCAGTGCATCCCTAGTATCTGTGCTGGAGCCGGTTCCTTGATATCAGTGCTGCGCTCTGTAGGAATGGGCACAGTGCTCTCAGTGTGACCCTCAGAATAGCCGTCTCGCTTAGGGAGAGATGGCGGTGCATATAGAGCATTATGGGAAAAATGCAAACAGAGGAAGGAAATGAAAATGGTTTTGCGAATGAGTTTTTTGTATTTGCCTAATTCACTTTCATTTCACTCTGGGAATGAGTGAATTCTCAGTTGATGCTGATGATCTGTTCCACTTGTGTGACCCGCTTCCGGTAGCTTAATGGTACCTGTAACAAGCTGGGAAATGAGCCTGTTTTGCCGGTGCTGCTGACCCGTGTAATGTGAGCCCGTCCATGGGGGGTGGGGGGGTGGACCTCTCAGACTTTTAATACTGCCTAACGTGAACTCTCATGACATTGATCTGTTGTTGGATCTTTGAGTGCTTTCGTATGGTGGGGGGTCTATAGAAAAATAAACAGAATTGAATGGACAGACGAAACCAGGGATGCTGGGATATGCATTTTCTGTTGTGCTGCCAACAGCCGGCCCACCCCCCACCGCGGTCATTTGCGAGACACACAGAAAGAGGGCCCAGAAAGAGCCGGAATACTGGAGATCAGAGCAACTAGAGAGAAGTGGGTGAGTGTTTGATAGAAAACAGAGAGACGTGGTCAAGAAGGGGGGCTGGATGCCGTTGACGGCGGACAAGCACACTGTCAGGGCGGAGCCTAATGGGGACCGCCGGGACGGCGAGTATGAGGCCGGTCGGCTGGCTGGTGCTGAAATCCGTGCCTCGCATCCCGAGTGGAGATGCAGGAGGCAGCTGACCGTGCTTACAGGTTGGGGGGGGCAGAGCAGAGATAATGGACACTGTACTAAAGGTGGGTG
>JAODKC010000002.1:28516944-28540572 GCA_026777985.1 Mormyrops attenuatus
GTCAAAAAAAACCGGCGCGAGCCGAAGCGGCCGGCTGACAGCTTTACACGGCGCTGCTGAAACGCGGATCCGTCTCGGTGCGGAGACCCGGGAAGCTGGAGCGCTTTGCAGGTTAAAAATACGCTCTGCAGAATAACAACAGCCGCCAAGTCCCTACCCCCATGCCCCCGCCTGCGCCCGGCACCCTGTGCCTGCACTGCAGCTGCCCGCATATTCAGGGGCACATTTCATGACGTGATACCTGAGCAAATTCAGTCTGGGAAGGTACGCCTACATCCCGTGTTAACTACATTCTTTGCCGCCTAGCAACTTTCAATACCTAATAGTTCAATCTTCCCTCTATTACTGCCTATATTTTATAGCCAAACTGGTGTATAAAGTTTTATTTATTGTGCCTGGGCCCTGTCTTGCTTGATGGAAAGTTCTGGTGTTTAGTTTGCCGGGACTCCCGCAGAGGTAATCGGGAAACTCCAGCAGATGGCGCTATGCCCAGGGTGAGACCTTATCCGCATCACGTTGCATTACCAGGCTCGTGGGAAGAGTTTATGCCTCAGTGGAATGGGTTACGGGGGGGGCGGGGGTGCTGTTTGGTGAGCATGTCCACAGCCGCTTTCATTTGGCCCTCCGAGGTGATTTTATGACGTCTCGTTACCCATAAGGTCAGAGAGGAGGGGCTCGTGTGTCATTCCACTCCCCGGGGAAGCCGCTGTGGCATCGCTGGCATGGTTACCACAGCAACAAATTAGTTTAAGTGGCCTTTGGTCAAACTGAACCACTGAACTCTCGACAGAGAGAAACATATAAGAAGGAAATGGGCCTGAAAATGTCCAGAGAGTGATGGATCCATGAACTTCGCAGATGAATCTCAGCTGCAAACATCCCTGTGTTAGGGGCCCAGTGCAGCCCGGGATCGATCACAGGGGTGAAAGTCGCATGTGTGCTGGGGCGTCTGTCTGGGGATTGTGCGGCTACCGAGGCTGACCTTTGACATTCGGGGGTCCGCCGTGGAGCACGTTGATGCACTTTGTAGCAAATTGGGGCCAATTGGGCCCCCTGATGGCTATACATCAGGAGTGAAAAACAGCCCCATTCATAGCTTGCCTGAACGCCCCCCCAACCATGGGTTAAAAGGACACATCAGGGGAGAGCATTTTTAAGCAGAACGTAGAACTCTCCGGAGATAGCCGTCACGGAGCTGAGTGAGTGAGGGGTGTGCCTTTACACAGGAGACAGTCAGCGCCGGGGAGGTCGTGTTCCGCAGGCTGGTCCCTCTTTCTCGGAACCTTTTAGTCCTTTATCAGGAGAATTCCTCAGAGCATCTTAGCATCAATCAAGCTTCACTCCTGAGCTTTCAGGCCACATGCATGTATTATTTATGAATTAATCACTCAGCGTCTCCATTCCTGGGCTCAGATATTTTTAGTGTGTCCTTCTTCTTTGCTGTCCTGTGTCGGTTCTCGCCCCTGTGCCGGTCATACCTGGGCCCCCCCCCCCCCCCCCAGGGCCCCATCGCATTGCGTCTTTTTCTAATTCCTATTCCCCCCCGTTTCCATCTCTCCCGACATGCTGTTTGAGTGAGCAGACTGAAGGATCCAGCTCGCTAGGAGGCCTGCTCGCATTCATTTTCCAGGCTCGCATGTAGCCAGGGGGGTGGGGTCCTGTAGCCCAGACATGATCCTTGAGGACAGGAGATGCCCTCCAGAACTTCTGCAGTTAGGAGTCTCCTCCCAGATGTATATATAAGCTGTGGAGTCGTCACCAATTGGGTGTTTACAGTAGGTGAGTACTTTAATTATGGGGGGGGTATCGGGGTGGGGGCTCACACTGTGAGTGACCTTTGGCTGTCTCTGGCACCTGTGCCATTAGAGGGCTGTGGTCTCTGGTGTGGGGGGGGCAGTGAGGCCAGTCCGAGCTGACAGCCTCAGAGTGGGGCGTCTGAGATGGTGACCATGTCACTCTGTCACAGCATGTGTGCAGACTGCAGCCTCCATCCCTGGATGAATAATGGCTTTGCTTCTGTCAGGTTTTTGTCAAGGACCCCCCCCCCCGCACCCATGCGAAGCATTTGTCACTGCCCCCCCACACCAGCAGCCCTGCATTGGAGGCCAGGGGGGTGGGGGGGGTGGGGGGGGTTCAGTTTCCTGACAGCAGATTTCGGTGGAGGGTGACAGTTTGGTGTGAAAAGAGAATAACTGCCGTTTGTCTCAGCAGGTGAGTCCCCCCCCCCCAGCCCGGTGATGGTTAGCTCGTCTGAGAGGATAATGTCTGGGCTGGGTTGATGGGTATCTAATTAGTTAGTTAATGAGCCGCTTTGTCTCCTTAGGGAGTAGATGCGTGTGCTGTTTCCGTGTGCGTTCGCACATATACACACACACACACACACACACACACACACACACACACACACGTGTGGGTGTTTCTCACCTTTACGCTCGTATTTTTATATCAGGACGGAAAAGCTGCCACTCAGCGCACATGGAAAACAGAGGACCGCCTTCAGCCCCCCCCCCGTCAGCAGGCGCCTCGAAGCGTGTCTTTCGAGTTGGGGTAATCGTGTGATGGGTGGGGGGGTGAAGTGATGCCTCATCGTCTTGCATGACCGAACTCACGTTCCGAAGCTGATCTGGAAACTAAAGTGGAGCGTACACATCAGACAGGAGCGGTTTGGCCACACAGCCCCTGCCCCCCCCACGCCTACGTCTCTATAGCGTCCGCCCTCCTTAAATACTGAGAAGCAGAGTAAAATGGGGCAGACTCAAAGTGCATAGCATGGTGTGGGGTGTGTGAACACACTGGGTGGGTAAACAAGTGACAGGCGCCAGACACCATCTCATGTCAACTGTGGCTGATGCTCACCGGGGCCCCATGAGAACATGAACAAGTTCCACCCCCACGGGCCCATCAGCCTGTAATGCTCCCCAGGCACATGCTCCACCCCCACGGGCCCATCAGCCTGTAATGCTCCCCAGACACATGCTCCACCCCTACGGGCCCGTCAGCCTGTAATGCTCCCCAGACACATGCTCCACCCCCACGGGCCCATCAGCCTGTAATGCTCCCCAGGCACATGCTCCAGCCCCATGGGCCCGTCAGCCTGTAATGCTCCCCAGGCATATGCTCCACCCCTACGGGCCCATCAGCCTGTAATGCTCCCCAGGTACATGCTCCACCCCCACGGGTCCATCAGCCTGTAATGCTCCCCAGGTACATGCTCCACCCCCTCGGGCCTGTCAGCCTGTAATGCTCCCCAGACGTACGTTCCATCCCCACGGGCCCGTCAGCCTGTAATGCTCTCCAGGCACATGCTCCTCAGGCACGTGCTCCACCCCCATGGGCCTGTCAGCCTGTAATGCTCCTCAGGGACATGCTTCACCCCCCAGACCCTTCAGCCTGGACTCCCCTGCATGGTCTGTACATCCCTGCTCCAGCCACCCGGGGCTCTTGATGGCTCTGCAGGGGCCCGCTTCTGTCTGGGGGCGGCGATGCCTTTGGACGGCTTGCTCTGTCGATTGATTGATTGATCGACGGGGGCTATGGGGGTGGCGCCAGCAGCCCTAATGAATGGGCCTGTCACTCTTGTCGCTGCATCCTGTTGCTTTCTGCGGCGGATACCTGTTGCGCAGCCATTTTGTGGCCCTGTGGGCGGGGGGCGGGGATGCCCCGGCTGACTGGCAGGCAGATGTAAGTGGCGGCGTGACGGGCCAATGCCTCGCTGCGATTTTGCATATTCACGCCTGGATCCTTCCTGGGCTGCAGGATTAGTAGTGCCTCACTGTCTTTGTCTTGTGTGAGGTGTCTGCTGGCCTAGGTAGCTGTTTGCCAAAAACAAAAAAAAAACTGAAGAAGCATAAATATACTGAAGCAACACATATCCATCTGTACAAATAATAAAGAAATAAAGCAGGTCTGTTTGGGCTAATGCTAATGCTCCAGCAGTCATATTCTCTGGATCCATGTCCTCAGCGAGTGTCATGTCGGGTCATGCCTTGCCATTGCTGAAACGCTGTTCTAACATTGCTGAAGTGTTACATTTAGGGATGAAGGACTCATCAGTTACATAACCAAGTTAATGAAATTTGAGGAATTAGACAAATGGGACCAATTTGGTTTTTTTTTCCCAACAAAAATAAAAAGAGGGGTGGTGAGGTTCAGTATGCAGTCACGTGGAGAGATTCTTGGGCCCTGAGACTGGGGAGCTCTGTGTGCCGGAGTCTGATATACTGTGCCATTACAGTGTGTGGGAGAACAGCAATGTTTAATTAAACAGGTGTTAATTAATCTCTCTTATTTTGTGTCCAGTTTCATGTTCATTAAAGCTGAATCTTCTCCCCATGGATTTCCTGACATGTTAATTTCAGTCCTGTGTATAGGTGCGCTCTGTCTTCCCCTTCTGCCTAATGCTATTTAATATCGGGGAGATTCAGGGCCCCCTTTTAGCAGAAGAGCCTCAGTCCTCCTTTGAATACCGACATACACACCCTGAACTGTGTGTAGTGGCACACCGAAAGAGTCTGCAAGGGGAAAGCCTCCAGAGTTCCAGAACTTTCCATAAAGGTTCAATAATGTTTCGACGTGGTGGCTGAAGGTGTTTGACTTCATCCTGAAATCACTCCTGAATTTGTTTAGGGGTGTCTTTGGGGGCATTATTATCTTAGAATCTGGGAGCGTGGCCTTGTATTCCTCAGCATTACGTGACCGTGTGGAGCAATCATTAGACCGAATGCCTCCCACGAGACGGCTCCCACGCCGACACACGCTAGCTGTTCTGAAAGCAAACTGGTCCCGATACAGGAAAACGGACGACGGACGACTCATTAAGCCATATTTGGTTTCCCTTTGCTCATTGAGCCAGGTTTTGTGCTTCTCTCTGATCATTAATTTGCTAGTTTTTGATGTACAGGTTTGCCGAGTTGGACCCTAGGGATCGTGCTCTGTGTTTGTCTCAGAGCCTGTGCTTTCTTGGCGGATAGCGATGATCCCGTTGGGTGTCCATTGGTCCGAATCAGTCAGCTTGGACGTGCAATCATTGCTCCTCTTTGCCGATGCAGGTCTTCTGCGGTTGGAACTTTCCTGGCATGATTTTTCAGCCTGTTCCCCTGACGCATTTAATAATTTTGCAATTTTTGTAGACCCAATTCAGGCAGTGATTATGGAGCCGCTTTGGAGTGCTGTCACTCGCCTCGTGCTGCTTTGAAAACTCGCATATCAAAGTGCTGCTTGTCAGGCCATTTTTCCACTGTCACACGCCGTTCTCTGCTGCTTAACCCGCTATGAATCACCCCTCTGTCTTTGTTTGCAGTTGTGATTCAGTTACTTCAGCATTAAACTCCTGTTTCATGTGGAGATTCTGGCTGTGCACATCTATGTGTATGTTTCATTTTGTGTAAAATTTACCACGGTCAGGGTTCTGTTTCACCATCATTTCACCTGGCACATACATCAGGCACATGCAAGGCCTCCCTCTGGTCCTGCTTTGTATCGGGCGTGTGCTTTACCCAGAAACTGACCCACCTTCAGAGAAACAAAATGACTCCTCTGTTCTACCTCTTTGGCCAGTTACCCCGACGGCCATTTTGTCCTTTTTTTTTATCAATTGCCTTATTTTAAAATGGGCACCTTTGTAGTCATGTTTGCCCCCCACTCCGCCAAAACGAGCATCCCTGTGGAGTCCACGTGTCGTGCCTTTCTTCAGTTACTGCGTCGCCTGGACGACAGTCTCCAGGGAAAGAACCAAACGGCGTACTGCTGTTGGAGCGAGACGATCCTTTGTGTGTCAAGACCCATAGAGAAATGAACAGAACCAAATGATTATGTGGGGGAGGGCTGGTTAGTGGAATATGGATTCGTGCCTGGTAAAGGGTGCTGCTTTCCTTAGCAGGAGGGGGGGGTCACACTGAGAACCTGCGTTATTGACCATTCTTATCTGTGCCTACCCCCAGAGTGAGTTGGGGGCCATTTTTGTGTTGGTGGTGTGGGGGAGTGGGGGGCAGAGTGGGGGGGGGGGGTCGATCTGGCAGGCGTGGAGAGGCAGGTGAGGCTTCAGCAAGCCGGCAGATCGGCCCCTGGCCCACCTGGGGTCCTCCAGGCCGTCCGATCAGCAAGGCGTCAGGGAGGGGGTGTGTCCACACGTAACCCTCGCATGACATAGCTACAGACCTATCGTCACGTGAAATAGCTACAGGCCTATCATCACGTGACATAGCTAGAGGCCTATCATCGCGTGACATAGCTAGAGGCCTATCGTCACGTGAAATAGCTGCATGCCTATCATCGCGTGACATAGCTAGAGGCCTATCCTCTCGTGACAATAATGGCTGTTAGTGGTCACGGCAAGATGTGTGGCAGCTGCATGCCTGTGCTTGAAGCCGCATGCTAGAATCGTTCCTCGGCCACAGGTGACTTTGTGACCGGTTTGAAAATGGTTTGCATCCCCTTCATTAGCTGTCACTGAGATTCCATTTATAATTCAGGAGTGGGGAAATTAATTTTCGCAAACGGCCAGCTGATTAATATGCGAAAAAACCTCAGTGACGTGAGAGCAGGAACGGCGACAGAGCTGGTGGCCACCTCCCAGAGGGCTGGGGGGGGAGGGGCAATGGTGAGACTCTGACGCCTTTTATTCCTCAGCCCAGTGTGTTGCCACCTCCTGTCACCATGGCATGCCCGGATCGTGGTACACACGCCACGCCCCCCTGTCCAGCAGATGGCTTCTGGCACAAATCGCAGCTCCTGTGTTTATCAGCCGATATCAATACAGTGGCAGCCCCCAAACCTGCTCTGACCTTTTCCGTCCTGTCGTCTGCCGCTTGTCACTCCACGCTGGCTCGCGTGACATTTTTCCAACCACCAGGTCCCCATCAAATCTGCCAGTCACTCCTCGCCCCCCCCCCCCAACCACAAGCCACTATGCTAATGCGCGCTCGCTAACTCTCAGACATTGCAAACTGGGTCAGTCTGCTAATAGCTGCTGACTTAAAATGAGACAATATTTCTTTTTCTTCTATGTAACTTGGGTCCACCCCACCTGCAATCTGCCAGCCCACAAATTTATGGTCCCCCTCAAATTACTTGTTTTATTCCCACTTTGCTGATAATCTCTCAAACCCATGGTCCAGTGACACTGTACCTTTCCATACAGTGAAAATGTACTTTTCCACACAGTTTAATTGTACCTTTCTGTACGGTGACACTGCACCATTCCATGCAGTGACATTGTACCTTTCCACCCAGTTTAATTGTACCTTTCTGTATGGTGACACTGCAACATTCCATGCAGTGACATTGTACCTTTCCACACAGTGACATTGTACCTTTCTGTATGGTGACACTTTACCTTCCATACAATGACATTGTAGCTTTCTGTATTGTGATACTGTACCTTTCCGTACAGTGATACCGTACCTTTCCACATGGTGACACTGTACTTTCTGTGGGGTGATACTGTACCTTCCCATACGGTTACACTGTACCTCCCTGCATGGTAACACTGTACCTTTCTGTATGGTGAAGCTGTACCTTCTCTTATGGTGACACTGTACCTTTCCGCATGGGGGCACTGGATCTTTCCGCATGGGGGCACTGGATCTTTCTGCATGGTGACACTGTACCTCCCTGCATGGTGACCCTGTACATTTCTATATGGTGTCACTGTACCTTTTCACATGGTGACCCTGTACCTTTCCGCATGGTAACACTGTACCTATGCACAGACTAAGAAGTCATATATGTACAGAGGTAGCTGGGGGTCTTTAGTGCGAGAACCCCAGGGTACGATGAAGTCTGCGGCTACATCAGATCGTTGTTGACCCTCTGAATCGAGCCTCAGAGATCGTAACACAACACTTGATTCTGAATAGAGATCCGACTGGCATGTTATTGAGGCAGCAGTCGACTCTTCTGTAAGGTTCCGACCCATAATCTTGGCCCGTTTTATGCCCGGCTTGTGGTGGTAAATCTGGTGTAAGTGCTCGTGTCTTAGATATGACCTTTCTTGTGCACCTTGATGATTTGCATTAGGCCCTGCCCCCACCCCCCCACCCACCCCCTGCCCAGGCCTGTGATACTCACAGCACAGTGTGATCCATATTCAAATATATTCAAATCAGTCACAGCGTATTTGCATGTGAAATTGAGAGGCAGATTCAGGGCTTGAAGCCGGGTCGTCTGAATGCTGATCAGCGCCGCGACGCCGCGGGAGTTGGTATAAATAGCTGACAGACTCGCTGTTTTCCACGTGGCCCATAGTCCTAGTGTTTGTGGGGCGCCACCGAAAGGCGATCAATGCCAAAGGTGACAAACAGCTCCCAAGTCAGGCTCCTGATTTTAATCAAACCTGCCTTTGTTTATTTTTATTTTTTTTATTCTCGTTAGAGCTTTGCCCTTGGATTCCTCTGGTGGGGGGCATCGTAGACATTGGCACAAATGAGGTACACAGCTATAGGACAGAATCACTCACCCCTGTACCTTACTGCAGTACACACGGACAGCATGATCAGGAGGGGGCGGAGTCTGGCACATGTGTCTCCATAGCTAGCGTGTGGTGCCGGTGTTTATGGTAGCGTGTGCGGCGCGGCAGGCTTTGAATCTACACAGCAAGCGGGCGTAGCTAGCATGTCGCGTGTCATGCGGCTGGCTTTGAATCGTCATGCTCAGCACTGTGGCTCGAGGCGACATTCCCACATCTCAGGCACAAATGGAGGACCGGAGGAACTCTAAAGCTTTTCCCAGAAATAAGCAGAATGATACAGCAACACTGAACCACCGCTGTAACAGCGAAGCTCCCGGCTCGCCAGCTCCTCAGTTCTACTCCTGTATAGAATCTTACTGGGCAAGTTACTGGGTTTCCCTGAGCAGGATAAGTGGTCATCTCTGGTACCATTCTGATTACAGAAAGCCCTTTCTGGGGTTCGTACCCGTGTAATTAAGCACCCCCTGTTGTCCATGGTTGGATACTGTTACAATCTTAACCCCTACCTCGGTATAACCTTAAGCATAAGTAACCAAACATATTTAGAAATTATTGAGATTATTTTTATTTTTTTATATAAAAGTCACAGACGCACACACACACATACACACACACTTCTTCCATAGACTCCCTGTTAAATACAATCGATATCTAAACCTCCCCAAATTGGTTTGATAACAAACACAAAGGCTTTGGCACGTTTTGCTTCTCTGCCAAAGCAGTTATGGAAGGGGGGGGCAGGCAGGGTCTCCAAGTCTAGCCCAACAAACAGCATCAGACCCACAAACAGAGGCATACAAGCACAATATGCATCATACAATTGCCTGCAAGATAGCGGGGCCGTTATATCCCTGCAATTACACATAAAAAGTCCCCCCCTTCCCCCCAGCAGGGGGAGCCGCTCTTCGCCATATCTGCCTTTTATCTTTGGCTAAGGCTTGTTGATAAAAGGCCTTTCATGCCCCACCTCGCTCCTTTTTAAAGTCCTTTTTCCAATCTAATGGGTGCTTGACCTTCCCCAGGTCTTGACTCCCGAAGCTCTTTGCATGTCTAAATTTGGTGGCGGTTTCCGTGGTGACGAGGCCTGGCTCGGAGGCGGCCCCCACCTTGACCTGCATCTAAGCCAGAGTGCCACCTGGATGTTTCATTCCCCACCTCCGTTTTACCTGTGTCACATGGAGGAGGTGAAATAAACATTCAAGTTTAAAAAAGAATGGAGCATATTTAATGGCCTTTAAATGGCTGTTTGGTCTTAATTGAGAAATGCTTTCCGTGTGACTGTAGTACAGCACTGATGCTCTTTGCATTTGCACAATCACACAGCATGCAGTTGTGACTCTCCCACTTATTTTCAGATCTCTTTAAGATCAACTTTATTTTCCAGAAGCATCTTAAACTGCTGATCACCAGGGACATATTGTACTAAACTAACTCGGCACTCATGATTATAGACCTATTTATGATTGGGTGTTAGCTGACAGCTGACCAATCACTGAATGGCCCGGCCCCTTTTCAGAATGAGGCGGGGCTGAATGATGGATAGGTATGGTATTTTGACGTGCATGAAATGCACCAGTATTTTGCCTGCATTTTTCTGGGAAACAATAATGTGAGAACAGCTTTTTTCCCCCGTAACTGGTGGAATGGGGCAGCGTATTTACACTGCTTTATGTTTACAATATTACACATAGTCCCGTGCTTCAGATTTCTGACAGCATGACCAGCTGCAGGCTGTGCTACCTGCTGTCTACAGTGCAAATATAAAAATTTAATAAAGTGTACTTGGATACGCATACAGGTGCCCACACACACACAAACACACACACACATGCGCGGTAACACGTTGCAGAAATGCTGCATAAAGACGCGCCTTGTTCACATCCTTTTTTGTTCATTTGCTTAGCCGAGGGCTAGATCCGAAGTGATATCAAATTCATATTCATTTGCCCGGCTGGCTGTTAAACTGCCCCGATCCACTTTGAGCACCTCGATCAAAGGTACAACAGATTTTGAATCAGAAACTCAGCGCTTCCCATGCCCTTAACTGCTACGCCCCCTAGCGCTCTTGTTGTCGAGCGGTGCGTTTGGCCCTGAGCTTCAGCCCCCAAAAACATGGCCACGACCCCCTCCCCATGCAGCTCAACTCCATTTTATTCTCTCCGAGGGGAAGGAGGAGTGCAGCAGAGTGCAAAACCTGTTTGCCTAGCGGAGATATCACAAATCGACAGATTTCGTCGGCCTGACACTCATTTTCCCCCCAAACCACTGTTACTGCCTCGGTAAAAGCCTGCGATTATTGTGTGAATCATCAAAAATGAACGGCTAGCGGCAGCAATAACAATAAACCGGCATATATATTTGTATGTTTGAATGTGTATATGCTTCCCATCTGGCTCCTCTCATCACCGGGTCACGTGACGGGGCGCGCCTTGCGTGAAAAACGAGGGCAGCCTGGTCAGTGGATCCTTGTCATTAACTGAGCAGCTCGAAGTCCTCGATTGTGTGTCCCGGACCAATCTGTGATTCTCAGTGGGGGGGTCTCATTTTTGTGTCTTTGGTGGGGAGGGCGGGGCAGAGATAAAACGAACCACCAGGGGGGCATCACCACACTGAAGAGTTTGAGGTTTGCCAGAATTACCCTGTCAGGGAGAGAGAGCACAATACTTTTAAAGTGGACTCTAGTGGCTACAACCTTTAGCTAACATCTGCCCCCCTGTGCCCCCCCCCATTCCTGGATAGAGAGGGAGGGAGAGTCGACTGGCCTTGAACTTATATGGTGAGAAATACAGGTCTCTCTCATTAATGGAGTTTATGGGGGGCTTGCATGTGTCCCGTCGCTGGTGGGCAGTAATGGCCACCTGCTCTGGCAGAGTCAGCAAGAATAAACCTCAGGGCATTTTAAAGTTCATTTATTACGCAGTCAGGCACAGCTGGCAGGCCTTGCTGAATCTGAGAACGGCGCCCCCTACAGGCCACTTGGTCGAAGCGGTTCAGGGCATGTTTTCGGATGTGGCCTCGCCACGGCTGAGCTTCTGTAGCCTGCGGAGATTTAATGGAAATAAAGATTATATAGATACGATCTTCAATTTATTACACGGCGTAATAAAATGAGCGGCTCTTCACAGCTGGCGCGCACCGTGACTCGGGGAGGGGATATGCTCGCATGTGCAGCGATGTCCGCGGTTAGAAAGGCCCCTCCTGGTGCTATTGCATTATGGGACGCATCACTGCACCGCTCAGGGCTGACGTCTACCTCTGCTCTCAGGCTGCCTGTGACCTGCTCCATCATTTGATGCTAATTCTGATCTTGTGACCAATTTAAGGTCCGGCTCCGGTGTCGGAGAGCCGTGTTTTTTTCCATGGGTTTGCTTTTACCTTCTTGGGGAATATAGTCAAGATATTTACGGTCACTGCTGCCATATCGATGTTCCGGGTCTTGTCATTCTCCTCTGTCCAGAGCGGCTGTCAATCCTGGGTAAGGTCACACCCACTTTGCGGCTCTTGCTGAGTGACCTTGTGACCTCATCTGGCCCACTTTGACCCCCCGAAGCCGTGCCATCACCTTGCAAATGTTTTGTCATGAAAACAACGTGGAGGTGACAGAGGCACTGATATGCTCAACATAGGGGTAAGAGGTCTGTCCCACCTCCCCTGGCCACTGTCGTAATGCGAGATGAAAGCGATTCCCCTTCCCACTAACGCTCCCCCCCATGAAGAAGGCTGACGGAACCCTGGTGCTGTCGTCCTTGAAGCCCCGTCTCCCATAAATTACCCCCCACCCTGTTGCTTCCTGTCAGCAGCAGCGTGAGGTATTCCAGCACCTCCCCGCGCTCCCGGGGGGGGGGGTTCCGCGACCCGATAATGAGTGACACCTCTGTCGCATGCCGGTTCAGCTTGTACTAACAGCCAATCAAGGGGAACGCGGCTGCCTGCCGTCGCCGATGAATAGATCATCTTCCTTTCAAACCTGCCATTAATCACTCCCAGCCGGCGCCGCTGTTTCCCAGATGGGGGGCGGGGATGGGGACGGGGGGATTGCTGGGCTCTGAAAAAGACTCAGAAATGCAGTAGGGGGCACAAGTTGGATACTTCACCCCCCTGACTGGAGGATGTGCTTTATTAACATGCTGTTTGTTTCGGTCCCTCTGCTAAACATCTAAGCAATAACCTCCCCACCCCCCCTCATAAAGCAGCCCCTTCCCTTCCCGTTTGTCATTCCGGTGGTGTCTCGGTCAGAGTGAACTGGCAATGCGGCATTCCGGTAGCTTCCGTCCGGCTGGCCGTAACGTCTGGCACTATCTCTCGCAGCACCGTCAGTTTCCCGTTTCGTGGACTCGTCTGGTCGGGGGGGGGGGGGGGCGTGGGCAAGCCAGATCTCCAGGAAACAATACCTGCATAGGTGCAGCCGGCTGGGGGAGTGCCGGGAAACTTGATGCCAGAACATTCCCCTGGGGTGGGGGACTTTCAGATTGCCCAACACCTGGGCATGCAGGAGATGAGTCAAGGGGTTGCAGCCCAGCTGGAATGGACCCCGCCCTGCCAATGACATGGACCCTGATCGCGTGTTCATCGGGGCAATGCCCCTAACGGCTTGGGTCTGACTCAGGGAAATCCACAAAGAACAAAGGCACTTTGACAGGTGCTGAAGGGCCCATCGACAGCGACTGGGCTCTTCTTCACAAAGTCCCATTGATTACTTATTTGGGAAATTCTTTCGGACTTTCCTGTGTGCTCACCCCCCCCATTATGGAGCACTGTGGCATGTCACATCTTTTAATCAAAGCAATGGAACGGGAGGACGAATCTGCGACAAGCCGTGACCGCGCGCCGTCTTCCGAAGCGGCGCTTATTTTGAGAGCAGCGGGGCCCCAGTTTCAGCAATTTGCTGCCTGTGGGCCTCTGTGCTCATGACGACACTGGGAGAGAAAAACCCCCTAAACGCCGCAGACAAACATAAGCACGGAGGAAGACGGCGGCATCCTGACAGCTGTATCGCAGAATAACATACCGCGCGGAAAACAGCCAGAGTACAAAGCCAGTGCTGAGACAGTTTGACTGAGTGGTCTTGACAGTGTCCTACAGCCAGTACCCTGTTATTCTGGACTGTTCTCTTTCCTTTGGAGAGACATACTGGATTTGATAGCACAACATGGAGGCGTCTTTCACAACTAGAACAGCCGTTTTCAGGCGCCACACCTCATTTCTGGTGAAATGAAACTTGCTGTAGTTAATATGTAGTTAATATGTAACACTGTGTCAAAGTTAATGTTCCCGATCGACTGCAGCTACGTTCTGCAGGTGACTGACGTGACGGGCAGCGCGTCCTGAAAAAAATCCCGACAGGCTATGACAAGCTACACGCCAGCAGGAGGGGGGAGCGTGTGCCCCCATCCTCCCGCTCCTGCCTTTGTCTCGCAGAGGGCGCTGTTGAGCCGCGAATGATGAGAGTGGGAAGGTGAGCCCTGTTGCCTCACAGGTGCCTCTCCACATCAGACAGACAGACAGGCAGGCAGACCGATGGGCGCCTCTTTAAATAGAGAAAAATGGGCCAGGCTCCCGGCCGAGAGCAACAGCTGTCAGAGTTTTGATTGAGATTGAGGCAGAGGGAGGAATTTGGGGGTAAGCAGAAATGAGAGGCAGCATACAGCATCTCCACCTTCTCGGGGAAATGATTACCATGGAAACCAAACAGCCGAGAGACTGCGAGCCGTCGGCGGGCCCCTCTGACGCCGGTCTTTACGGCCAATTAAACGCGGCCATCGTCTTTAAGGCTCCTTCTTGAATCTTGCCTGCTGGTTAGCGGGGTGGTATGATTCCAGCGGTCGATGGGGTGTGCCGTCAGCCTCACTTGGTATAAAAACACAGCTCCCGCCCAGCCTAGAACCCATCGGCAGATCCCGCTGCCTCCCGTGTGCTCCGGGGAGTCTGAGTATGCATTCTGGATAAAGGTCACGACCCGCTGAGCTTTCCGGATGTAATATGTCAGGCTGGTTATTCCTTTGCCTGACAGAAAATAATCTGCAAGTGTTCCAGGTTTTATTTACATGCATTTCCTACTAAAGCAAATGAAAGTAAAAACAACAGACACAGACAGCACACTGCAATTTGAACACGTCACAGACCGCACACTGCAATCTTAACACGTCACAGACAGCACGCCGCAATCTGAACACGTCACAGACAGCACGCCGCAATCTGAACACGTCACAGACCGCACGCCGCAATCTGAACACGTCACAGACCGCACGCCGCAATCTGAACACGTCACAGACAGCACGCCGCAATCTGAACACGTCACAGACAGCACGCCTCAATCTGAACACGTCACAGACAGCACGCTTCAATCTGAACACGTCACAGACAGCACACCGCAATCTGAACACGTCCAGAGTTTCATTCTGTCTCTGAGTGAATGTGGGGATGCGAAGCCCCGGGTCCCATTAACACATGAGTTTGCTTCTGCCCCCCCCCACCACTATCTTGCAGCCTTCGCTGTAATGGAAACCTGTCTCGGATAAACTGGAGATATTGTAGCCGTCCCTCCAGCCTGTCAGTGCGATATAGGGCTTGGATACTTTTGTTCCTTGAGATTATTATCTGATGTTTTTTTTGTCCGTCGTTCTTATTGTTTAGTTTCTCTTTTCTGGCTGTTAACACACTGCAGTGATTCTGATTGATTTCCATAAAAACCTGCCGTGTTGGCGAGACGAGAAAAACGTCGGGTTGTGTGAAAATCCTCCTGGATTTACGCGCTACAGCAGACCTCAAATGCAGTGGGACGGTGAAATGTAGCAATGTCCCATATAGTCAGAGAGTACAGAAATGTAGGAGATGAAAGGGTTAATGTCAGCATTAGGAAGAGCACCATGGACTTCACTGATAATCAATGCAGGCCTTTCCGGTGTACGGTGGAAGCTTCCGGAATCGTCGATCATCCTAAAATATCTTACAAATCAGATGAGTATTGCACAACGACGCAGCCCAGAGTCTGTATAATCACACCAAATGACCTATATATGCCTCCGATTTATCATAAAATGGATTAGGGACTCGTTGTCAATCTGGTTACACACTGAGTGGATCTGGCCCGATTTCTGAAGGTGTATGCTGTGATGTCCTCAATCCTGCTGCCCACAGTCTGTCGGGACTGTCTGTTGGGGGAGGGGGGGGGTCTGCAGGTGACTGGGTGGGTGGATGAGGTCCAGAGAGAAAGAGATGGCCGAGCGGGGCCCTGGTGCCGGGTGAGAGAGGCATACGCCCTGCCTCCCTGTGTAGGGCTCTTTGTAAATGTGCTTCGCAGGTGACGAATTTAATGAAGTCGGTGAGCTGCTCCCGCTTTATTGTCCGAGGGACTCTTCGTAACACTGGCAGCAAGATTTGCAGCTAAGGTTACAAGTGATTAGTCTGAAACGACACGTTCGACGTCCCTATGCCCTCCCCCCTCCCTCACATCGTTCGAGCCTCTGCGGCGGCGCCCTGCCCGCTCTGTGTGGACGACGAGGGGATATTTGTTTCCTTCGGTCAGTTAATTACAAGCCCCCTCGGATTCCCCCCCTCATTTCATCAGAATTATTAAGGCCACCTTAATAGCTCCTTTCAAACTGCCGTATAAAGACCTGAATGTAAATTATGGAGTTTTACAAATTAGACAAATGCACACTTTAAACCAAGTTAAAACTCTTTTTATTAGCTTATTACGTAAATAATTATGATTAATTAGGACAAATCATTCAGGGGATGGATTAGGATATCGTGGGGGCTTTTTTTGTTTCGTGATGCATTAGTGAAGTCCTACTCTGGGTAAAATCTCTCATCGGCGAGTGCATCCTGAGGTCACGTGTAAGCTCCGCCCTGCTCCTGCCCCTTCTCTACATTTAATCACTCAGGTCATCACCTTCCTGAATGGAGAACCCCTTATAATGATGGGGGGCGGGGGGGGCATGTAGTTGGTGAAGAGATAGGAGTCACCCTGGGGCCTGAGAAAAAGAGAGGCAGTCAGGCTGGGGGGGGTGGTGCTGTTTGACAGGGAACATCCCCCAATTCCTACCTACTGCCCCAGCACTGTTATGCCTGAACATGAGTTCTGCCACGCCCCAGGCCCCCGCTCGAAGGAGGAGGGTCCTTAGTGGTCGGCGATGGGTCATATGACAAGAAACTCCCAGTCAGCCATCTTTAAATAAAAAAAATGAAAACTCGGCTGTAGAAGACATCACCCTCTCTGCTCAGTGGCTGATCCTCCCTCCCCCATGCCAGACTTCCCAGACGGCCTCACCTGCCCGTGGCAATATGATCTGTAAAGGACGTGGAGGTTCGGCAAAAGTTACAGCCATCCAATTTCATACCGCAGCACTACTGTACTGGGGAGCCTGTCTGTGCTGCTCTCATTTTGTCTGCCAGCTGCCCCGTCTTGCCTCTCGTTTATTTGCATTTTATGTTTCTTGCCTCCTGGATTCGCCTGGGTACCCGTCACGTCGCTCCCACGCCCCTCGTTTGTTCGGTGCTTGTCTGCCATCTCGAATGCGTAATTGTTCCGAAACATGGGCCCAGGAGCTTGTGGGGGCGCCGCCGAATCAAGGAACGGCTCACAACGGTCTACCGTTATCGCCTGTGCGACACCGTTTATGGGCATGGAGGGGCGTTTTATCCCTGCCCGCCTCCCCATGGCAAATACCTGGCAGTAACGGTGTCACAGATGGGAAGAGATATGGCCGGGTTGGTCCTAGTGCCGGTGCGCTGTGCATCGCATGTGTAGCGGTACTGATGACATGACCTACGATGCGTTATGAGCTAAGAGCTGTAACCGTGCCCTCCGCAAACGCCTCCAGCATAGAATTGCGGGAAGTAGATGATCCTGACCAACACACTGTGTTTTTTCCCAGTATAAAGGCGGTTTGTTCCGCTGACTGTGCAGGAGGCATGAAAACTATTATTTATTAATCTAATATGCCCATTATGCCACCTTATCTGTGTCTGTGGCTTCTGGTATTGTAAATACAGCCTGTGAACAGGTGACACAGGGCGCCCAGTGCTGCCCCCTTCTGGCCGCTCTGTAGCACGTCTCACTCCCATTTGTCTTAGGCAAGGTCAAGAAACACCTCAGATTTTTCATTCGGACTCGGAGCTCGGAGTAAACATTGATGTATTTGCCGAATCCCCTCTGTTCGAGGCTGCAGGAATTCCGGTTCGACTGGAAAGTGGGGGGAATCACAGGAAACCGATGAGAGCAAACACGCGGGTCCAGCTAACTTTATTCTGCGTGAGGAGGTGGAGGGGAGCACAGGGGGAGCACTGTGATGAAAGAGCCAGACTGAACAAAACTAAAATTATGCCTGGGGGAGTGAACGAATTTGTGCGTAATTGTGAGTGTCAAGTAAATAGCGATAAAGGTCCTAGTGTTTCATTTCCGTTTGGTTCTGCCTGCATCCTGATACATTTTCCATTTAATTTTATTTTATTTTATTTTTATATACAATATGTTGCCATGTCTGTAAAAATTAGGTCAGAACTGCAAACATATCCCACACCGTCATTAATGGGACCTTAAAGCTTGGTAAATGATTGAGATTTATTTTCATCAAGTCGGATTGAAACAACATGTTTCACCTTGATGGGTCGTTCTTTATGTGAATATATTATCCTTAAGGTTTTGATTGATAAATCCTAAAAAATGTGGTAAATTATGTTGCCGGCTTTAATTACATCGTTTTTCTAATTACAGTGTTTTTCCAAGAGGGGTATTTTTAGAGAAACACAAAAAAATCAAATGGAGTGAAAGTAAATGGATTTATTTTATATATTTTTTTCCCCATCTGATTAGCGCATCGTTGATGGTGAATTATAATTACAGCCCAATACTGTTTATAGTCTGGATTTATTCATTTTCTCTCCACATTCTGATTGAAATTAATTGAATTGCACACAAACTATTTGCTGTTTGTTCTCTGTTTTCAACTGATAATACTATTTTTAAACAGCGGGTGAGGAGTATTTGTTAATTCACCACCGTATTTCTATTGAATGTGACTTTTTTATGACAAAACAGAACTTTCATTTATTTTTTTTAACATACTTTTTCTTGTGCTCCTGTTGCTTGCATGTGCGATAAATGGAATTGCAAGTCAGTCATCTAAAGAGAGGAGACCATCGGTCGGCCGGCTGCCCAGCACATTACATTTCAATATTTGTTTTTTTTGTTGCATTCAAATGCATTTTTTGCATATGTGCACATGTAAATGACCTCATTTGTTAAGCAGCCGCTCACTTGAAGTGTCTCAGTCATCTCATCTTTCGTTTTGGTGTCACAGCTGGTGAAAACCAACGAATATGCTGTATGGAGTTTGGGCTCGGTCGTGTGAACCAGGCCTGCCTTTGGTGTCACCTGGCTATCAGGCCTGCCTTTGGTGTTGCCTGGCGACCAGGCCTGCCTTTGGTGTCACCTGGCTACCAGGCCTGCCTTTGGTGTTGCCTGGCGACCAGGCCTGCCTTTGGTGTCACCTGGCTACCAGGCCTGCCTTTGGTGTTGCCTGGCGACCAGGCCTGCCTTTGGTGTCGCCTGGCTACCAGGCCTGCCTTTGGTGTCACCTGGCGACCAGGCCTGCCGTTGGTGTTGTCTGGCGTCCAGGCTGTTGCTATCCACAGGAATGAATGGGTGGTCCTCCATGAATCCCCTCATTTTCCAGTTGATCAAGGGTGCATTCGCCAAAGCTGGGACTTAATCTCTCTCTCGTTATGTGTTGCTGAACTAGGAATTACTGTAATTAACTGTCCCAAACCTGAGATCCCTGTAGCTCAGAAGCAGAAGCTTTCTGGGCACAAAATCTGTCCCCAAAAGACAGTTTAGCATAGCCACATACAGTGAGTACAATTTTAAAAATGGAATCTGTTTGTATAGCTGTTGTCCAGAAGCACCTCTCCGAAAACAATCATATTCATACATCTATGTCCCGGCTCTCCAGAACCTGTGTGCAGAGGCGTGCACCTAACACGTAAAGCCCACATGCAAAGAATCACTTGCTACATGTGACGTGCTACTTGCCAGCCTGTGAACTGCAGCCCGTACAGCGTATCGACCTGCCGATTGAAACACTTCAGTTGGAGACATGAACGTATAAGCCGATAGACGAATGGAATCACTGCGGCGCTGGAAATTTCTCCATTTCCGAACCATATAAAACTGACTGTCAGCTTGATTTAAGCCCAAAGGCGCAATGAAGCACAGCAATAAACGACGTGTTTTCTGCTTCTCAAAAGTTTTTTGCCGTCTGAATGTCAAAATATTTTTTATGTTTATATTTTCCGATGTTGCCACCGAATAAAATACCTTACTTAGACCAGAGAGAACAAGTTTAGATAATTATTTTGAAATATGGGAGGTAAGAAATTCTCATTTTTGTTCCCTGTTTTTATCTGTGGCAGATACTTTTGTTTTTACTTTATTGATCGTGCATCGATCTTACAGTCCAGTGCCCTCCAATCTCAGACTCTTTGTACAGGCTGCTATACGTTTTGATGACAAACTGTATGTTTTTCATTTATTGATAAAATCATTTTTTAGCATGGGCAGCCGGTTCAGGCCGGGGGAGAGGGGGTCAGGAAGCTGGAGGTATCTGCCTCAACAGGAGTGAAATACATGAGGACTCCCCATTCACCGACATGGCGTCCATTCTCTGGCATCCTGGGTAAATGTCCCACATTGAGTGTGTTCGTCCTTGGCGTTTGAGTGCCCAGTGATGTTTCAGAGTGGGACTGCTCCTTAAATCCTGTTGGTCTGTGTCTGTAACACGCCGCGGGCCTTAGCGATTAGACTTTCTGGAGCCTGACCTTGTTTTACAGCCGATTATAAGAATGGGGCCGTGTGGCTTCTGGCTCCTTCCGCCAAACGGCGGTCATTTGTTGGAGACGGCCACGGCAAGCCGAACTGCGCGCGAGCTAATGAACCTCCCCTAATGACAGCCACCGCCGCCCGTAACGCTGCCCCCTTTTTTCCTTTCCTATCCCCCCCCCCCCTTTCTGTGCGTGATGAAGTCTTAATTTATCAAACACCTAGGCAAGGCTCTGAATCATGCAAACACTTCTTAATTATGTCATGTAAAATAAATGTGGCTGGGGGAGAGAGAAGGTTATTACTATAAATCTGAATCCTAATTTGGTAACCGCCTGCCCCGCAGGATCCCATGGCCCGCACATACAAATACCACACACACGCAGACATGCAGATGAGCACACGTGTGTACAGTGTGAGTGTGTGAGCGCGCACCGTGCAGAGGCCTGCTACAGGAGTGGAGGTTCTGGAAGGTTTTGCAGCCTGTCTGTCCTCTCTGACCGCATTCCTCCGTGCTCGTTTTGAACTCAGCCCACCGTGAGATGTCGCCATTCGTGTTCCAATAAATCCCCCCCTCCCGACTCTGCAGCCTTCTCGGACATCGCCAGAGACGGGGACATATCAACATCCCCCACAGCCATAAATTTAAATGAAACGTGGCTCCGCCACACAAGCGGCTGGGTGCGGCTGGGTGCGGCTGGGTGTGGCTGGGTGCGGCGTAGCCGTCTTCGTGTTAACACCGACCATCTCCATTCCGTGTCACAAGCCCGTTCGTTTTTATGATGTCTGTCTCACATACATAAAAATATTACACCGGTTTGTTCTGGAAGGAAACCAAGCCGAGTTCTATAGCCTGGCTTCCAGCCCGCTGTCTGTAAGGAGAACCGATTTAAAAACCCAGCAGGGCCGCGGTGCGAGTCTGTGCATTAGCACTAGCACTAGCATTAGCATTAGCATGACTGGCCGTCAGCGCCATTGAATGCATCTTTCCTCCCTCCCTGCACCCAGGCTGCCATTAAGGTGGAGATTGTACCCCTTGTCCTTGTTAGAGGAAGGTCAATAAGGCCCTCCACACTTTAGCCACGCGCTTGAGCCAGCAGGTGACTGGCGTGTGGTGTGCGCTGTTAAATTGCACGAGCGGCCCTCACCGACAGGAGTCATTAGTTTAATTTGCCTCATCCTAGAAATCCAAGCATGGAGAGGAAAGATGGACAGGGACAGGATATGCTCTTCCTGAGCACCCACTCTCCTCCTCCTGCTGATGTGTGAGTTTTTGGCATGTTTGCCAGGTACCTATTGACAGCAGGAAACGAAGAGGCTTTTTTGCTTGTAAATCCCCAAGCCCTTAAAATGGTTGAAATGCGTCTCCATTGTGCCGCTATATTCGACTGCCCCTATTAGACGACCTGGAGATGGCTCGAGCCATTTTGTAATTATTGAAGTGAAGTCAGTCTCTAGCAGAACGGTTGTAATTGGCTAAGGAAGCGGGTAAGCCAGTGGATGTGGGGTTAGCTGTCTGTTTGCAGGACAGTGTTAGCTGCAGGCCGTGCAGGAGACTGAGTTTGGACCCGCCGGTGTTCTGCTGAAGCCCGACCACGTGGCCGAAGCTAGAGCGTAGCCTGTCGCTGGGCGTGGGCTCTGTGGGGTCCGTTCGGTACCCGCATGTAACATTTCAGGTTTGTGTCCTGAGCAATCAGGCCACCTCCCTCCCATGCGCTCTGGGCGCACATCCCCTGTAAGCTGCATCACAGGTGGCGACTACCCCCCAGCGCTAAAGGAGCACCCTGTCCTCATCGCCACACTCTGCTCCAGAAAGCCTTTTTATCCTCATTGATCCCGGGAATCAGGACAGGAAGCTGCGGTCCCCCCTTCTACCAACCCCCTCCCCCCACAGCCCCACCCCAGGCACCTGTTTGCTGGGTTTGCATGGCTTGGGGGGGATGGACCCTGTTTATGTTGCTGTTGTAGTTCCACTGCTGGGGTGGGGGGACGGGGTGGGGCATGACAGGACACCCTTTAAAAGCAGTATGTGGGCTGCTCCCTTCCTGTCACGCTCAGATGGGGGTGGGTCACATGGTCATGGTTAAGAGGCCCTGCCATTGGCCGCTGGCACCTCGGTCCTGGGCTTTAGGTTCCATGTTATGCCGAGCTTGCGGGTCTTAAGCTGAAGATGCCGTGCGGTCTGGGTGGAGGATTCAGGTGGAGTGACGTAGGAGCATGCTGTCCATGGGCTCTGGGGGGGCCACAGTCATAGCTCCTTCATGGAGCGATCGGATTGGATAGCCTGAAGAGACTGAGGAGCCTGACTGTCTTATGCTCACGTAGGCCTGTCTCTGTGGTCGTTTATGCAGTAATAATACCATAGGTCCTGTCGGGCCAGTTTCATCATGTGATTCTTCTCTGCCTCCCCCCAACAGTTTCAGCACAGACCCTGAAGGCAAGCCTAGACACCATGGAACGTCACATCGAGCGTCTGGAGAACGACATCAAGAACTTCCCCAAGACAGAAGATGCCCAGGATAAGTTTGTGCAGAAGATGACCATATCCTTTATTTGAATGGTGCTCTGCAGACCCAGAACGTCCTGTCTGGGTCAATTTCATTCACTCCAGAGCCCAGACGAAAAGGTCTCCTTTTTTCCCAGCAGCACCGCTATGTCCACACGGTCAGTCAGGAATTTCCATCTGAAGAACGCTCCCTGCTAGAGCCCCCCACTCCTCCACCCTCTCTGTCAGACTGCCCTGAGGAAGTTTCTGGTGCTGCTCCCGGTCTCCTGGCAGGCTGACGAGGCGCAGCATGTTTGCAGCCGGCTGAGAACAGCGCTGTCTCGTGTGTTGAGTCTCACTGATTAATGTGCCTTTTTTGTGTGTCGGCCAAAAGTGCTATTTTTTTTGGAAGCTCCACAGTCATTATTAACTGAACATAAGAGCTATTAATTGCCATATAGCCTCTGTGGTCATTTATTGAGTTAAGGAAACACTCCATATGTTCGCTGCTCTAACGTAGGCCTCAGTTCAAGCCGATAGTCCCATTTTTGTTTGTTTACTCAGACTTAAGATTTATTGACGGCATTTTTTTGGCTGTGGGAGCCAAAAGAATAATGGGTTAGGAGCACATCAAGCGTCTGCTCCGAGTGCTTACGTTTGGGTAATTCAAAAAACAGGACAGAAAACACAATACGAATGAAACGCCATTGCAAAATGGATCTGGCCCTGCTGGGGGTGTCGATCCTGGTGCACTCTTCATATCAGGGGAAGGGCTCCATCCCAGCCTAGACTAATCTGTGCTATGTCTTGGAGACGGACCCTTCTGACTGCAGGGAATCCCTCCCCTGATTTATT
>JAODKC010000002.1:28540672-28552405 GCA_026777985.1 Mormyrops attenuatus
GGGGCCCCCCCCCCCCCGCTGCCCCCCCTCCTGGTTTGGGTTCGCCCCCCCTCACCCCCCCCCCCCACCCCCCCCGGGCCCCCCCGGGGGGGGGGGGGGGGGGCACGTTCTACTCCACGGACAATGGGGCAGGACATTGTTGTCTCCCCAGAAAATCCCAAAGGCAGCTCGGCAGCAGGATCGATAAGAGGAACAGCCCTGTGATGGTGGCATTGAGCGACTTCAGATGGGGGGGGGGGGGGCACAAGACACTGTGATCTCTGTGCTCACCAGCACCTGTCAAGGTAAATTTCCCTGAGAGACCGACCTCGCCCATTTTATCCAAGCTGTTACGTACGTGGGACGGCCCCAGGAGGCATGTTCTCTTATGCTGAGCGAGTGTTCCTGCGTGGCGTGTTCAGATCGAACGGCCATTGTCGCCAACATTGGGGAGGGTGTAGTTTGAGTTCTCAGGGTGGCTATGAGGGACCCTGTGAGTGCCAGACCCGGGACAGTGGGCAGAATTTGCCAGCCCCGAAGCTTCTGCTAAAAAAATTAACAACAATTCAATCCGTACCTGCTGAAGCCAAACTGTATTTGTGATTGGCAATAAACTCAATAATCATCAAAATCAGAAACAAAACCATAGTTCATAACCAGTGTGCGCGCAGCTTCCGCCACGTAGCCAGCCAGCAATCAACGTCACCATTGACCAGAGCGAGCGGGCGATGACAGAACCCAGGTAGGGGAGGGGGGTTCGTAAACACTGATGGATGGGCCGTTTTTGCACGCGCGCACCTCTGAAATGACGCCACCAGGAGCTGTCCTGCCTGATCACGTTGCTCGTGAATTAGACCACGGGACATGTGGCTTGGCAGCCCCCCCTCCCCCCAACACGTGGCAGTTAAATCAAAATATCTGGACCGTGAACGGGTGACCAATGAGTGACGCATTGCTGATGCCGTGGGCTTAGACGCGGGCTCGGTGAATACTGTGGACCCGCCGAGGCCCTGATCTGGCGATGGCAGGCCTGCAGAGGAGGTGCCAGATTCCATCAGACTTTGCTTCAGCTGAAATGAAACTGCTTCGTTTCTCCCAGCCAATATTGACGTTCCTCCCCCATTACTGTAATTTATGCAAATTACTGGGTGTTTTCTTGTGGGGGTGGGGTGGGGAGGGGTTGTTTTATTTTATTTAAAGTAATGCGACTCATACAAATGGTCGTAAATGATTCATGAGGCCTAATTCACAAGAGGGGTTTTGGTAATAACCCCCACCGCCGCCTCCTCCCTCCGGCGCCTCTTGACTACATCCCAGCGGCCCCGGGGGAGCAGGCTGTCTGTGGGCCGGTCCCCGCGAGGGCTGGGCTCCCCTGGGAGGGGAGACGGCCTGCCGTAATGGGCGAGTGATCCTTGTCCTGTTGCCTTCCCTCCGTCACACTCCATGATATATCTCATTCCTCGGATATCTGGCTTAACCTTGCTGGTCCCGTAGGAGCCGGGCCAAACCGCATCCGCATCGCTCACTCTTTCCTTTTACTGACACCGTTAAAGCAGAATGAGGCCGGCAGCTCCATCGGGGCCGAAGCCGCCGTTTCGACCAGCCCGAGCCTGAGACTTGAGCCCAGTTCACCTCCAGGCAGCCTCTTTCTTGAACCAATTGGCATCAATAAATACCGTGTGGTGCCCGCCATAGATCCGCCCTGATATTTAAGACGTATCCCTGCCAGTTCCGGTTTCGCCCAGTCATTGGCCTGGATCCAGGAGGATCAGGAACGGGGCACATGCTCCATGCCTTGTGGCAGCCTGGAATTGGTAGCGCCACCGCGTCACCTCTGTCTTGGGCTAGAGGGCGCTCCTAGTTGCCTGAGGGAGCCATCTCACCAAACAGCATCTGCTGGAGGTCCATCCCTGGAGCGGATAGGTTTTATTCAGAGGTTTATCTGCTGGGGGGGTCTTCTGTGGTGAGATGATTGGCCAGGGGAGAGTTGTGTGGCTTTCTGAGAGCCAGCCGCAGACACACGGCCCTCTGGCAGAGCACTGGTTAGAGGGCCGGGGAGGCCCTAGCCACCACAGGGCCTCTGCGTCTGTGGTGAGTGTAAACACCCCCGCCTCCCACAACGGCAGGCAAGGGGGAGGAGGGGCGGTCCGGCCCAGACCAGTCTGGCCCTATCTGCCGCCGCCCGTCTCTCCCCAGAGCCGCGTCCGTGGCCGTCTTTCTGGGGTTGCCATTGTTCAGGGACAATAGCCAGGTCTAATTTGCTGTGTGTCACCGCAAGATTTGAATGGCATTAAGATTTGAATGAGAAGATTAGAATAGGTGTTGATCCAAATAAACCTTGTTAGGAGAGATAACGATTGTAATTATAATAATGATTATGATAAAGGGAAGCGGGAGCGAAAAGCGGGGTGCCTGTCTGCGTGATGGGGCCTCGGCCAATCGCAGCCTTTGTTTACACTGGAAGTCGTACCCTGGGCCGTGTTTTGCGCACCGCTCTTTTGCATATGCTAATGCTGCTGATTGCTGGCCTCGCTGGCTATATTGACTTGGATGATGATCTGCGTGCCAATGAGCCTTTTTGAATGGCACCCCCTTAATAAAGGCTTAACAAGCCGTCGGGCCTCTGGGAAACCCCGTTTCCTGTTTGTTTGCTGCTGTTTTGTGGTATTTATCTGGAGTCGGCTACTTATAAATGGAGGTGGCCGTTCACGGTCATTTAAGGCTGATGACGTTGAGTATTTCCGAGGGATCACACCGATCACGTTTGTTGTGAGTGCTGCAGAAGGAGGGTAGGTTTGAACTGCGGTTTGCTTGCGTCTTTCTGCGGCGATGCAATGGCATCGCGACGCATTGAGGGTGCATTTTTAGCTTTTGGCTGATTATTGACGTCTCTGATTCCCGGTGTCCTGGTGGCATTGCGATACGGATGCATTAGTGTATTTACGCAGAACTGATGCATACGTACTGTTTCGGTGGCTATCCCGTACACCGTCCCCGTGTCCATCAGGACCGAAATGGAAGCTGGCTGGCACCAACGTCTATGTACAGCGTCTGCCGGCACAGAGACGAGGCTCATTTGCAGTTAGGGTTTTCGGGGTTAGTGTCTCAAGAATGGTGCCTGGCCTCAATGAACAACAGAGAAGTGATGAGAAGGAGGAAGATTAAGCCCCAATGCGAAAGTAACACTGAATAGAGGTTTTCACAAGCCAGACTGTAAACGGGTCTGAAGAGGGGAAGCGGGACCCTTTTGTGGTTTTTCTTATAAATTGGGCTTTCCGGCAGTGTGAAACCACATTCATCATACCTCTGTGAAAAACACGGGCACATTAATGACCAGCGGTGTGGTGTAAATACTCTTTTATGCGAGCCGCCCTGTAATACACGCCGTAAATATTTGCCGCCGAATTGACCATAAACGATGAGGACCGCAACCGAGGCGGCGGTAATTTGTAAAACAGTGAGTGCTTAACGATCGACCGATGCCGGTCGCCTCATCGAGGCCCATTCTTGTCCGGTCCTAGCACCATACATTGACTTTATCACCAGTCACTGGCTGGGAGGATGCTGTAGCGGCGGTAGACGCCAGAATGATGTTGGGTTTAGCCAGTACTTAGACAATGTGATCTTGCCAACCATGGACATATTGCACAGGTACACCGCCCTGTCTTTTGGGCCCCCATGGTGCGGTGGGGCTCCTGTTTAGCCGCAAGATCAGACCTGCCGTTTCATTGGCTGTGTCGGCAGAGACTGTTTACCTCTGACCAATCGTGATGGGTTTTCTGTCCAGCTGTCCGAATGCCGTTTGTGTGAGCGAGGTGGTGATGGGGGTGGCACGGCGCTATCGGAAGCAAGCCAGCTTTCACAGTAAGACAGACAGAAAGCCAGCATGGCGGCGGGAGGGGGGGTGGGGGTGCTCGTTAAAGCGATTTCCTTGACGGACGTGTAACCTGAGCCACTACAAGCTTGCAGTCTGATGCTAATCAACAGGGGGTTACTCATTAATTGACTAAATGAGTCTCATCAATCACACTAAGAGGACAGCAGCGGAGACTCTTGGAGACAACTCGGTCCTGTCACCGCAGGGGCCCAGCGGGGGAGCCAGCGGGAGCCGCACGTCGGGGACGGCGACTTGCCGGAAACTTCTGGAAGGAGGAACTTTCCTGTTCCAAGGAGCCTCTCTTAGAGCCAGGAATCTGCTTCACCGCAATCAAATTGTCACGCCTTCTTAATCAAGCTTAATTTCTCCGATAAATCGTCATTCACGTTTACATAAGGGGCTTAAGCACAGGGGAAAAAGCAAAACTCTATTTTATTTTTAACAGAAATCACGATCACAGTCGCGTCATACGTGTGTCACCCCCCCCCCCCCCAACTGCTTCATGAAACAGCCTAAATCGGCACCCTTTAAATGGATACCGCTGATAGTCTTGCTAACCTTGTCGCCTGGCTATGTCATCGCTAACATTGGCGCACGATGCAAGCAGGCGCTTAATTGGCAATTAGCCGGTGATTAGAGACGCGTGACCTTCTCGGCGGCTCTTTGTAGCAGGCATTGATACCTGTTTCGTGGCGAGGGAAGGGTTCCGCCTCTCAGAACCTGCTGGAATGCAGCCCCCCCCAGCCTCAGGGACCGTGAAACTGCTGCTGAGCTAAATGCTGACGATGGTGAGCATTTTAATTTCCTGTTTGCTGAAAGCGTGGAGAGAAATGCGATGCGGTATTGCCCTGTGTGTCCTGTGGGAGGCGCCGGCGGGTCCTTGCTCCACGTGATAGCGTCACTCTCTCCTCAACAGAGAGTTTTTCTCCTGGCTAATGGCCCTTTCAGAAAGGTCAGTGTTGGCATGTGAGACCATCCCGCTCTCTCCCTCTCTGTTTATGTGTGTGTCCATTTGTCGATCTATTTATTTACTCACGCCTGCTCTCATTAGGCAGCGCTAAGCCAGGCACTTTGCCAGGCCAGAGAGGGCCGAGCTGGGTGTGGGGGGCCAAACCTGACCCCGAAACCCCGGAGCAGCTCTTATTGGATCCTTGGGGGGGGCAAAAGCTGACTTCCAGTTACATGATCAGAACAACACTATTACTGTAGTAATAATAATAATAATAATATTTTGATGCGTCATACTTGATTATTTTTTCAGAATATGTTGGGCAGTATATTGACAATATGCAGTAAGACTTATTATACATACTGTAGTATAATACTATTGCTACTGTCATTGTTATTCTAAAATAATTACTATTGTGACTTTTTGGTAATATATAGTAATATTATTCACAGGATTACTGATGTAATTAAACTTAACTGCCTAATGTGGAGGTACAGTCCTGCTCAAGCTGGGGCTTTAGGTTCTAGGTACTATCCATTTGTTGCACTACACAGTCCTCACTGTTCAGCCGCGTTCAGGTCGGTAGCCGCGTAGGGCTGAAGTGTGACGCGAGTAAATTTCGTGAGCTGGACGATTAGGAGGCTCCGAAGCGAATTACAGGAACTTAACAGGGAGCCTTTTTATTACGATTTGGCTCGGAAGGGAGGGAGGTAATTAAACGGCGAGTGTTTTTCCAGAACCGCGTCCCGCTCTGGTGTTAGCGTGCGGTTGCATCATGCAGCGGGGTGCAGGGCCGTGGTTCCGATCCGCGGGCCAGCACACACTGGGAGAGAGGCTGACTTCAAAGCCCTCAGCGGGGCTCGCTCCACAAAAGGGCGCGGATGGAGGGGGGCACCCGGGGGGGGTGGAGCGCTTCCGCTGATCGCATGGGGCCCTAAAGAGCAGCTCGGGGGGGGTGTACTGGAAGTCAGCTGGAAATTACCGCTACAGACAGGACCTTGGTCAGCGTGGCATGAAATGTGGGACCCCATAGAGCCTGGGGGGGGGCCCTTTGTATGGGGACCAAACAGCTGTCTGGATGCCGAATGCTCGTAGCAGAGCTGGGCTTCTCGCCGGTGTCATTCGTTAAACCCATCTTCTTCTTTTGAAGGCACTTTTGAGCGATGACTGCATCTCGTTGTTTTTGTCGCTGTCTTTCTGTTTTCCTTAATAATCATGTAATTCGCACCACACTCTCACACCTCCAGGGAAGGTGGCTAGGCTGTAGCTTTCAGCTCTTAACTACAATTAAGACTACTAAGGAGACAATCTGTGTCACTAACAGTCTACCTGAAGGACCTACCGCTACGATTCGGCCAAGATCTTGTGCCAGCGTCATCTGGGAACGGGGCGGGGGAGGCGGGAGGGGTTGTGTGTAGTAAGGTATCCCGGCTGCCTCTCAGGTCTTGTGAAAAGTCCCATCTGTTGTGAAAGACCCCAGGGAACAACTCCTGAGAGTTAAGACCTCCCTGAGGGTTTATTTTTCCAACAGAACACCCCACCCCCAATATCTTTCTTCCTCAGAAAGGGGGGAGTCACTAATGAATTTGCTTCTCGAATGCTCCCAAATTCTTTTCTCTTTATTTGTTTAAATTTTGGCACCAAATGATGTTGCTAACATGCTAACTCTCAGTGTATAACATACACACAAATGTGTAACCCAGAGGGTGAGTGCAGTTCCCTGCAAAATGTATAACCCCTGTGACCTGACTCTCTCAGCACATGCTCCATAGCATTCATGCTCATCTCAGTCACATCCAGACTAAGCGATCGTGAATCCTACTATGTTTTTGTTCAGGGGTCTTTCTGCGTCCGTTATTGTGGTGGCACTCTGCATGGGGGACATTGCCGTTCTCATTAAGAGAGGACACATTTGTCTCTGCCCTCTTGCCCTCTGCTCTGCAGCCCAGTCTGTTTGTGTGCTCGCCTTCATAAAGTCCAGTCTTTTCCCATTGGTCCCTTTTGAATATGTGACTGCTATCCCCCAATCAGAACTTATTTTATAATTTTCTGCCCTCTTCTTCCTGTCAGATTGACCAGTCACAGTGATGTACAGAAAACTAAGTGCCTACACATCTCTGTGGTCCGTGTGAACGTGTGCGGGGCAACCCCCTGCTCATTATAAGCCGGCTGGTCCCACCCCGGCTGTGCATGCATGGAGTTAAATTTGCTGATTTCCTGTGAGATACCGTAATCCTCAAACAATATCTGGTGATCTCCTACAAGTAAACTGTCTATCTGGAGCAGTATCTCGGCAGCGCATCCGTCTGTAATCATATTAAATACTGTCATCGAGTCAAGCGCAGAGAGCAGCGAGCGCCGGGATTCTGGAAATCAAAACTTTATTGTTCCTGGATGACTGGGCTGATTCTTGGCATTTAGTGGGTTGTAAATTAGCCCCCAAAACACTTAGAAGAGCACCCAGGGTATGTCACTGTGTCCCTGCGGCTGGGATTTGATCCTGATCCCGCCTTCTACTCAGAGCAGGAAGAATCACTCTATGGGCGGCACAGTACTAACTGTGATCGCGTCCCAAAATGAAAGGCCCTTATGGCGGGATGGGAAGGCGAGATGACGGCAGTGGGATGGGCGAACTTCCTGCCGCAGAGGGGGATCAGAGGGAGCGTGTCAGCGGGAGCAATGCAGATTTCCTTTCCAGGCGCAGCCAAGAGATTTGCGTTAATGCCCACTGCCGTCTGACAGAGGGGAGGGGCTGCTTAAGACACAGATTCTCCTGCCCCCCTTTCTGTTCCCCCATTAACTTCCGCTAAGTTCCGCTAAGCCTCAGAAGTCCGGTGTTAACCCTTTTTCGCTCTCCTTCCCTGGCGTGCCTCGGTGGGGGGGGGGGGCTGACAGCAGATTCTTTGTGGCACCCATTTCCGGCGCCATAATGCATGTCATTTGTTACCTGGACGTTTGGGGGGGGGGGTATGATTAATGCTGTGTCCCCCCCACCCTGCCGGGTCCTGGGTCTGTGTGATCTGACTGCACGATCCCCGCCCGCCTCGCCGCTAATTCCGTTCATTATTCACTGAGCCGACTTTCCGGGTCGGCACGCGGCACGCTTCAGCCTGTCCCCATTAATTGCTGAAATTAGAGCGGAGGCAATGGATTGGACGGAAGGCACGCATTGCCCTGTCATGTGACCCGACCGTACCTGGGCATGAATGTACAGAGTGTCTAAGAGGGAGATGAAACATGGGGGCGGAGCCTGTGCTGGCTTTCACTGAGATCTATGGAGGTCTTAGTTCTGCTGTTCTGTGCTGTCGATACATCTAGAGCACAGTTTTAACTGCCCACTGGGGACAGATACCCCGGATGTGGCGCCCCCCAGGGGTCTGGCTGCCTCCCACTGTGGCAGTGTTTCAGGAATAAGGTCTATGCTAACCTGATTTCATCCTCATTTTGTTTCTTTATAAAGAACCCCATTCATGTCTGGGACCAGTTAGTTTGAAGATATTTATTGTTATTCTCCATTCTATCAATTTCTCTGCCTGGAGCGTATCCCAGAATGCCCTGGGAATGGGGAGTGAGGCTTGACACGGGGTCTGTCGCACAGGACACTCCAACCACAGAGCGTGGAGGAGCCCCAGACAGGGAGAGAGACACAGTGGGCTTCAAACCCACATCCCGGCCAGTGTCAAGCTGCACTGCCTCTACCTTGTTTTATTTATACTGTTTGATTTGTGGATGAAGAAAGTATTAGATGTCTATTATTATTTTGTGTTGTAATCTCGCCTACGCGTGTGTGTGATGGGATCAACGTAAATCCCCGGGCCAGACGCTCACTAGTGAAGTCACAAGCCAGGAGTCACCGCAAGTCAGTATCAGTGCGAATCAGAGTAAATCAGAGTCTCTGCACTTTGACTCAGCCTCCCTGAAGAATAGACTCAAAAAATTAACGTCACAATTACGGAATGTGTGGCCAGAGATAAATAACTGAAGGTAAATCCATTAAGATGCATAGGACCCCCCCTGTCAGCACTCCGTGTGAGCACCCATGTGATGTCGTCCTGCTGGATCGCTCCTTCTTTTCAGGGGGGGATGGACTGCCTCATTTGGGTACCGCTGCTGAACGGCAGCCGGCCCAAAGCAAAAGCTGAGTGTCCCGGAAAGCAGAGGGGCAGGGAGCGGGAGTGATGATGTGCGCGGACACTGCCGGCTTCTCCCGGCGCCCGGGGCTCCGCTGCCTTTCCTTCCTCCCTTTTCTCCTAGGCTCGGCGGGGCAGTGGCACCATGAGACTTATCGGCACCGTCCCGGCGGAAATCCGCACAGCGGCACGTCACACTGCCTCGGAGAACAAGCCCCGCAGTGGAAAAAGAAAGTCATGTAAACAGACTGCCATGCCGTTATAGCAGCCGACGGCATGTGGGGCAGCGCTGTTTTCTGCGGAGCCTTCGTTATAAACCTGAAAACGACAGAGCTAACGAGGGCTGGGCTGTGTGAGCCATACAGGGAGCCCAACACGAGGGGCTGCTTTCTGCCACCTGACTGATGCTTCCTTAATCCTGTAGGAGTCTCCTGTCTCTCCACCTCCTTCCTCTTTTCCAAGAGTAGGAAGAAACATTTGATACTAAATTAATTTCTACCTGAATAGTTCTACCTCTGGTGCCATTTCACTTGTTTTTTTTTGTCTTTTTCCTCTTTGGCCCTGTTAGGCTTCTGCCCTCTCCGTGAAGATCTGTGGTCTGGCTTTGTGGGCAGGGGTTTGATGGGGAGCCTTTGTGGGTGGGGCTTTCAGGGTCTTCACAGTCGGGGCTTCGTGGGCAAGGCTTTGTGGGCGCGTCTTCACAGTTGGGGCTGTGTGGGCGGGGCTTTGCGGGTGAGCCTTCATGAGTGCGGCTTTGTGGGTGTGGCTTTGAGGGTGCGTCTTCACAGTTGGAGCTTCATGGGCGGGGCTGTGTGGGTGGGGCTTTGTGGGTGTGTCTTCACAGTTGGGGCTTCACAGGTGGGGCTTCATGGGCAAGACTTTGTGGAAGAGGCTTTGTGGGCAGGTCCATGTCTCTCACGGAATAGTACAGATACAGACTGCTCCTAGTAGTACCGCTGTAGATGTTGTTTCCTTGCCACTCTGATGCTTTTTCCAGAGCAACAGGCCATTTTTTAACCCATTTACCGAGCGCACTGTTTTTTCCTCAATGACCCAACCTTGCTCAAGGGTACAACAGCACAGTCTTAAGAGGCTTTGTTTGTCTGCTTCAGCCCCCTGCTACCTGCGTTAAAAAAAAAAAAAATTAAGAACGTTGTGCTTATGTTACTGGGGTCATCTTCTGCTTTAAGGCTTGAGGGTGTTTAACGGAGAAAGCCCTTGAATGTCCTCTGTCAGTATCAGAGGCACCTCGATTCTCCAGGCCTGACCACTAACATGGAATTTGGGGGGTGGGTCCTTCCTCCAGATTACATCCACAGGGCAGCTCTCTCTACAGGAAGTGGGATTTTAAACATCGGAGACACATGGGACAGAATGCACTGGGTGTTTCATCATCTTCTTCACTGCGGCTTCCAGGATTCCGGCAGCTTCCATAATCTCCGAGCGGTTTTGTCTCGCGGCCTGCCTGCTTGCCTGCCTTGCTGCTGTTATTGTTGTTGTTGTTTTTTGTCATTTTGTGCTTTTTTTTAAAGCACATCACATGTCATGCAGAGGTGATCGGCAGACGGGACAGCCAGGAGGTCTGGTCCCACGCTTCTCTGTTCGCCTGACAGCGTGAGCACATCGTCCGGATATATTTAGACGCGCCGCGGAATTGTTGACACTGACATGAGCGAAATTCCGACTTGTGCTGCACCGAGGAGTCAAAAGCAGATTAAACCCAGGAGTTGACCTAGTTTGGAAACCCTGGCTCTCAGCGTCAATTGTCTGCGTCACGCCGCCGTATGGGTAAATTATAGACGGCCCCTTAGCAGTCTTAAGCCTGATTTACCTGATCAAGGCTTCCGTGAAAACATGGTACGTGTGTACCATGCAGCCTCTCTATGCGGGGATCACCACTGCGGAACCAGCAGGTTTAGCGTCAAGTGGCTTAGCCGGTGAGATCGGGGGTAGATACCGCCACCCTAGTTTTCAGAATGAGGCTTGATTCCGTGCACTTTCCAGCTTAGAAAGTAGCTTCCTAAACGTCCATGTGCGTGTCAGCAGGGTTTTAAGGCCGAGGTGTCTGTGTAGCGCTGAGAGTGTTAAAGGCACCGCGAGGGGCTTTACCCTGTAAGACATCGCTGATATATATATGGACTTTAAGCATTTATGGAGCCAGTTTCCTCTGACCTGAATCGAGGGTGGGGAGAATCTGCAGCCTGACCTCTGGGAGGCGCTGGCTAGTCCTGTGGGATGAGCAGTTTGGGGAAAAGCGTTGGGCACATTCTGATGAGACCCTGACACGGATTTCATTAAGCCAAACCGCCATTTGCATATGTGGGGGGCGGGGGAGGGGGGTTGCTTTTGAAAAATCCATGGCAGGTTTTATGGTTACGGGTTAAAGACAGTGGGAGAGCCCCCCCCCCCACCCACCCACCGACACCTCCAACCTGTGACAAGATGCTTATTTATTTATCAAAAAAAGCATGTTCTGTTTTTGCCGCGACTCCGAAACTACGCAGGCACCGTGCTCTGAAATTAGACATCAGCCGACAGGCCGACAGATGAGGGGGGGTGGTGGTTGAGGGGAGGCGGAGGGAGGGGGGTAAATAAATAAACAGAGTGACAGGCAGATAAAGGGACTGACGTGTTCATAGAGTTGGGTTGACAGATGGTTCTACATGAAAATGCTGATGAAAGACTGCAGGAACAGCAAGGGCTTGGGGACAGAGAAGCTCCTCTGGGGGAGAGTGGGGGACAACGGGAGGGACGCCCAGGGTCTTCTGCCCCCCCTCGTCCTGGCCTTCTTTCTTTCT
>JAODKC010000002.1:28553412-28566597 GCA_026777985.1 Mormyrops attenuatus
ACTATCTTATATTTTATTTTTATTTTCTGGCCCATTTAAAGACCAGAATAAGTGGCTTGTCAGTGGTGGCCAGCCCAGGTCTGGGTATGAATTGCCAAGATCTGGGCCCCCCAGGCAGGACTTCCACCCCCCCCCCTCCACCTTGGCCACAGGATGTCCTCTTCCCGCTTTATTTTCCTGACACTTCATTAAGCTGAAGTCACTCCGAACAGAATCCGCAGTAAAAGTCCGTTAATGAATTTCTGTGGCTCAAGAAATCAAGCTGACCCCCCAGGCCTGACCTATGGGCTCGCACACGCTGTTGTTACAGTGGGGGGCGGTGGATGGAGCCGTTCCCCATCATGGCGACGATGGGTGGCGGGGGATCGATTTTCTCACTCCTCGAACAAGGCCAGCTGTCTGGGCCCGTCGCCTTGCCTTAATTTGCCTCTTTTTCTCTTTTTACGACCCCTTCAGGAAGCATGTGAACAGCTGGTGGGGGGCGTACACGCGTGCAATTGGACAGTCTTCTTGGGCGTGGTCTCTCTAACCCCTCAGGGGGAGGGGGGGGCTCATTAGGGTAATGAAAGTGACTGGCCCTACTTGTCGCCACACTGTCCAACCTCGAGTACGTTTGTACGAGTGCTTAAAGTGTTTTGTTGGGTTTGACTGTGGATCCCCAAAAGTCTCCGGGTCCCCGCTGATGTTTGATAGTTTGTCCTGTGAAGACAGCCTGCCTTCCTAGTCCACCCCGAATATGCCGGGACCGGCTTTGAAGGTGGACCACCTGCACCAAGGTCCCAATTTAGGAACACGTCCCTGAGAAACTTCTAAAGAGATGTTATCTCTCTGGCTTTTATTTCCCCGCTTGCTGGCGCCTCCCCGCAACTCCTAGCCATCTACCTGTGTATGTGTGTTTACTCGCTCTCCTGGAGAGCCCTACGGAGGCTTCCTGTTCACAGGGACCCTCTACAGTCATTTCCATTTCATTAGTGGCGAGATACAATCAGTAGATCCAATTGTGTAACTCAAATAATCACCACGCAGTTTGTCTGAGGCGATAAACTTAATTACAATCAGGTGAGAGCGCACTGAGCCGTGCCGTCGGGGGGGGCGGGGGGAGCACTGCGGCAGCCTCTTGCAGCACATGCCGGGGTGCGTCTCAGACACAGGCGCAGTGCGCTAGTGACCTCGCTGCACAGAGGTCGTCATGGCAATAGGAGAAGCAAGCCTGGACCACAGCTCCTGCTCTGTAGCCCACGTACGCTAACGATTAGCTGCCTTAGGGTGAGGTTCCTGTCATGACCCGCTGGCCCATTCCTGGTCTCAATCCTGCCATCCACTGGGAGCATTAGCTTTTTCCTGGCCCGATGTCCCCCCACGTAAGCGACGCTGTTGCACGGAAGCCGGCAGTTAAAGACCGGCCTCTGCGTGAGCCTCTCCATGCTGTTCGATTTATTTATCATCCGTTAGACTTTTCCAAAGGCACGGAGACTCGCTTTTTTTTTTCCCAAGGATCGTTATATTTGTCAACGCTCAGAAATATCCTTGAGATTTTAATCGGAGCGCGTGCTGAAGGCTCCGTACACCACCCGCGCTCCCACGGCGTGCCGGGGAATTTAATTTGGTAAAGTTCAGACCGCTGCCTCAGTGTGGCTGCCTCCCTCGCCGCCGACACGCCACACTTGTGTACACACTGCTAACTTCCAGAGGGGCCAATTTGAACTCCGAGAGCGCTCTCTTGTTTCTGCAATTTTCATTCGCCTCTATGCGGGGGCTGGTGGGGGGGGTATCTCTCGAGGTTAATTGAATAATTAGATGAGATGATGTAAGACCGTAAGCCTGGTAGCAAACTGCCTGACATCTGTCCCTGGCGCCGGCGGTGTGGATAAAGACGTTTCTCCCGGCCCACCAGGCTGCCTCTGAGCGCCGATCTCCGAGCGTGAGACGTACCTTGACATAGCCAGTGTCTCGAATGCCAGATCCCTTTTACATGTCCCTCTCCATGTGCCCCCCCCCCCACCACGTGATTGCATCCCATGTTATTTATACTAGGCTAAACAGAGGCCTACAGAATTTGATATTTAGAGGTTAGCTAAAAGCACCCCCCCCGCCCCAAAAAAAGAAACAGGCTGCCAGAGATGCAGTAGATAGGAGGTGAACATCTTTGGGAGAGATGCATCCGGTTGCTCTTGTCTGTACTGAGAGCTGAATGCCACTTTAATAAGTTTTCCATGCACAAAGGTAAACAAGCGTCCATGTCCGGCTCTGCTTTGCGACGCAGCCCCTCTGAAGTGCTTTCTCCAATTCTCCATACTTCCCATTCATTTCTATGCTTTTCTTCAACCTGCCTGTGGATGGTGCCGCTGATCGGCATTCCATGCCTGCACCGATGAGTATTCACGTGCAGAAATTCACCTCGCATGCCACTCCTGGGATTCGAACCCATAACCATATGCAGCGCTGGATTGCCAGGCAGAACAGTAGCGCTGCCTTGGGCCGGGGGGGCATCTCTGCTGTAAATGACACGCAGCCCCCCCCCCTCCTCCATCAGATTTCAGGAAAATCCCGACCGGGACAAACAACCGGACAATGAAAGCAATCAGCTGTTGCAGCAGCCTCCAGTTCTAGCCCTCTCTGGCGAAACACGTTTCCATTCCCTGCCGGCTGTCGCCGTTAGAGAGATGAACCATTGAAATGCCATATTAGTTCTGCTGACCTTTTGTGTTTGGAAGTAGAGCCATTTTGGGCTTGCGTCCGCAGGCCTGATGTCGAAAGCACGACTCTGGAATGGCTCCTGGTTTTTTGCCGTTTGCTTGCTGAGCCGAGTGTTTTATAGCTGGGCTGAAGTCACGGTAATGGCGAGGATGTCGAATATTGGCCAGCGCACTGCCATTATTCAGGAGCAAGTCCCACATAGAGCTGCGTCTACCTGCCCTCTGGGATTCTCTCCTGATGTTGGGCCTCTAAAACAGGTATAGCATGGGTGTTATTTTGTATCCAGAATGTCATGTATGTAATATGATTATTCTAAATACATAATATGATGAGAAAAACATCTCTCGCTCTCTACAGGGGCAGTGGTAGCCTAATAGTTAGGAAAGTTTGCTTGTCATTGAAAGGTTGTTGGTTTGAATCCCTGATCAGCAAGGTACCCCTGAGGTACTCTGAGCACGGTACTGCCCCCACACCCTGCTCCTAGGGTGTTAATTAACAACTGCCCACTGATATATCACATATAGGTTAAATGCAGAGGACACATTTCGTTGTTGCGTGCTGTGGTGTATGAACAATGATAATTAATCATTTAAAAACAAGATTAAAACGTCTGAAGTTGACTCTTCACCAACTCAGGAGACTGGCCTTGAGGTGAGACTGCTTTTGGTTGATTCAGATCCCACAGACTATCTGGTCGCTGTCATGTTAACAGTTCTTGGCTGAACTGGATGCCGCCTTTAACATTAAAAGATGAAACTGAGTTGAAGTTTGCCATGGTGCCAGTGTCTGAAGGTATTTCCTTAACGGGCGTCGCCCACGGCTTCTGCAAACAGGCGCGGGAGCAGTATGAGAAGCTGTCCACCATGCACAAGAACATGCTGAAGCTTTACGAGGATCTGGGCAGCTACTTCGCCTTCGACGCACATTCTGTCAGCATCGAGGACTTCTTCGGGGACCTGGCCAACTTCCGCACCCTCTTTCTGGTGAGTTACTGGGGGTGCTCTCTCCCTAGCAACCGCACGAGTGAGCGAGGCCGGCAGCACCGTCGCAACCTGGAAAAGAGGCACCTTGGATGAAAGGGACCATTTCTGGATAAAACTGCAGGATTTGGCTTGTCTGAAAGCACTGTTCCCAAATCTCACAGAGGGACTTTAATTACCTGCATTTAGCTGTAAGATCAATGTGACACCTTTCCTATTATTTATATGCTTATAGCTCTGCTGTCTGCGTTTATGTCTGGTCTCCTGTGGGGCTCTGCGTCTGCCTTCAGAATAGTGGGTACTCTCGGGGATTCCCCGTCCTCATGAAAGCCTGAGCAGTCCACGCTTTCCTGGCCAGCGGTTCCTCCATCAGGAGATAAACGTCTCTGTTGTCTATTTCTCGCTCAGAGGTCTGTGTTTTTCTTACTTTAGGAGAATTCAGATGTGTTTGAGAAAACGAACGCAAATCGCTGTTTCAGTAAGTGTTATCGACATAGGAAGTATTGTAATGCACCAATTCGCTGTGTTGTTGTTTTTGAGCATTTCATGTCTAAGGGTGACGTTTGGCATCGTGGACTTAAATGTCTGTCATTTGGTTAGTTCTACATGGTTTCATGCAGATGGATTATGCTGTATATTACAGAACGCCTGATCCTCATTACTGAAATGTCCAAAAAAGACAAACCATACAGGTTGTCCGTAGTATTCAGGGTCCGTTACCGAATCCAGTCTGGAGGTGGGTCGGTGGGAGGGGCTGGTCTGGTGTTTTGGCCTGGTTCCTTTTCAAACCGGTGTTATTTTGGTACGCTATGAAGGGACAGATAGCGCAGTGCTAGTTTTTGTGTTGCCATGGGAGATGGGGTGAGGGGAGGACTCCCCCCACCGTCCCATATCTGGCGGGGGGCCACCGTCTCCGAGCACGAGTCTCATATTGCGTCTGTGGGCTCCGAATTAACTCATTTCATCAAGGTCAGTGGCAAAATTTTTTCTGACAGGCATCGCGAGCCGATCGAAGAGCAAGATTATAGCGCAGATGAAGCCAGCGTAAAGTGAGCTCGGAGCTGGATGTATAATGCATCAGCAAGCTTGCGAGCTCTGTGGCTGATGAAAGGGACTCTGGGTACTCTTTATGCTTTAAACACGGTTTCATTAGTGCGGCATGGCACCACATACGTCAGCCTCGCAAACGGCGCCTCTAGGATGCACCATCAAAGTGCTAAGGAGGGTTTGGGCTTCTGCACATTAGGGAAGCACTGCAGGCTGGGAATGCATACCGGGATCTGCAGGGTCACAGTCCAGGGAATACACACCGGGATCTGCAGGATCAGAATGACAGGAATACACACCAGGATCTGCAGGGTCAGACTCACGGGAACACACACCGGGATCTGCAGGGACAGACTCACGTGAACATCGGGATCTGCAGGGACACAATCCAGGGAATACACACCGGGATCTGCAGGGTCATGCTCCAGGGAACACGTAGCGGGATCTGCAGGGCCACACCCCAGGGAATATACACCGGGATCTGCAGGGTCAGACTCACAGCAATACACACTGTGATCTGCAGGGTCACACTCCAGGGAATACACACCGGGATCTGCAGGGTCACGCTCTCAGGAATGCATACCAGGATCTGTTGGTTCAAGAACTAGAAAAGTAGCTGTTTTAAGTGGGTCATTGATTTGGATTGCTGAGTGTGACCCGTGTCCGTAATGGAATGTTTCTCCATACATATTTAGCTTTTTTTTTTAAAGTGTTTTTTTAAGCGGTACCTGTACTGGTACAGGCCTCGTGGGAAAATCTCGAATTCCCTCTTGCACGATGGCAGATCCTCGGAGTGATGCTGGTACTGGGAGTTCAGCTTCAGCTCTGCCTGGGAGTTCAGCTTCAGCTCTGCCTGGGAGTTCAGCTTCAGCTCTGCCTGGGATCGCTCTGCAGCAGCTGTGTAATTTTCTTAATGCAAAATACCTGCTTAACCCTCTGGGATCTAGGGGTAGGAAACACACTTTCACTGACTGGGGCAAGATCACACATTTCTTCAAACATCATAAACTTAATTCATGGCTAATAAATTATTTCTTATATATTTGTTTTGCCATTACACTCATCTTTATTTTAATGTATATTGTAAATATGCCAGATTTATGTATAGTTTGTAATTTGACATCAAAGTATAGACATCGCAAAATGCAGTTTGGACGTTTTGGAAAGAAGACAGATTACGGATTTAGCCAGTGTTTTTTTCATGATTCTACATGAAGATTTCAGAGATATAAACTGAGATATAAACTGAAATAGACAAGAAAAGTACGCTGCGTCGGCACTCTACCCCAGAGGGTTAACACATCCGATTTGATTTACCATTCTGCCACCAGTTACTTATTTTGTAAACAGTGACCTCATGATGGGTGGAGATGAGGGGGGGACATTTTGGTTGATTTCTTGACACACAAATGGCCAATATTCGGCTCCAGAATCCCTAGACAAAGCCATTTACAGAGCAGAACTGCGTTTTTTTATAGATAAAATCAAAATGCCAAAGTTCTCCTGCCGATCGATCGATTTGACCCAGAACGACCTTTCAGCAACAAGGTCGTGCTGTGTGGGGGTGTGTGTTCGGAAAAACAAAAGCAGGCTCGGGCAATGGCTGGCTGAGAGAAAGGCTGGGAGCCTGCAAAGTTTGATCTTAAACGAAGGTTGTAGCGAGAGGAAGAAGAGCTGCAGCATGCTTCAGAACAAAGTGGCGGTCCGGCCCACAGGAACCAGACTCTTAAACATTTATTTGTGCTTTTTTTCCTCTCACTCTTCCTCCACTATCTCTGACTTCCCTCTGAGCGCCAAAAAAATTAAATGTGTCAGAGCGATGACATGATGTCCAGAAAGTGCTCCGAAGTCTTCAAAACCCATTAAAGTGAACGGCAAGGTCTCCCCCGCCTCAATCCCCCACTCTCCCCCCAGTCAGAGCCGCATCTGAAAATGAACTTTCATTTCCCTGATCAAAGTGCATGGATCTCAGCTCGGCGCCCCCCAGAGGAGCTGCCATTGGTTGGGCATGAAAGCAGTCTCTACAAAGATGCATTTGCTGCAGAGAATCGAACCTCGTTATGAATAAGTAATGACTGAGTTTAGCGTCGACACCGAGGCCGGATTCGGCCTGAAAACGAGGCCGAGTGCTAACGAGCTCACCGAGCGGCCCTCTCTGGCATGCCACGCCCATCCAACTGCCCACAACGTGGCACATGATTGACGTTCCAGGGAATGCGTTCGGGCACGTGCTGCTCCAAGCGGGCTCTGAAGCCGGCTCTGTGTCTGTCCTGTTCCATGTGTTTGTTTGTGTGTTTGTTTGTGTGTTTGTTTGTGTGTGTGTGTGTGTGTGTGTGTATGTGTGCGTGTGCAGCCCCCATCCCTGAGAGACAGGCCAATGGGGGGGGGAGGGCAGAGGACTTGTCTGCTGCAGAAATACATCACTCAGCCTGCCGTCCAGATCGCCCTTCGCTGCCGTAATGCCCCCGCCTTGTGAAACCCTGAGCTGGCTGTAAAGGGAAACGAACATTCTGGCGTCCCATAGCACGGCTGACAGGAAGATGCCTCTCTGATGCATGTCATTGGCCCATGGAGTCTCCAGTGGCGATGAGCTCCGCGGCCCGCCTTTTCCTGACGACGCCCCAGCCAAATGCGGCGTGAGGCAGTTCATAAAGAGACAGGTGGGCGGCCACGGACCCCGCACCCAATCACCACCTGGCTGCGTCTGGCTCCTGCTGCGTGAAATTAACCACAAAGTTTCCTGTGAAGGCATCACTTGTGGTGTGTTTCTGTATGTGGAGAGGGGTAGTGGAGCCATGTGTGTGATTAGGGCAATGTAATCCTGACCAGGGGGGCTGGGCGCTGGGGGGCAGCTCGCAGTATTAATGAGTTATCAGTGTGCCACAGATGGGGGCAAACTAACGTCCCCCTCGTTAATTGAGTGTGCTTCAAGTAAGACGATCAAGGTGGGAGAGGGAAGGAGCTTTGGCGGGGGGGTGTTTAATAAGGAAGCTAGTGTCCTGGGGCCATTCTGGGGTCGTTTCTGCCCCCTGCTGCCAGTGGCCGCCGCTAGAGCTGTAGCCGCTGGTTATTAGTCGTGCTCCCATTACTGTCTGGTGCCGCTGCCTCTCCCGGCTCCTCCTCGCTGATACCGACGCCTGTGTACCGTCAGCCGTCCTCGGCATCACCGCCGCTGTCACTCCCGGCAACTCCGCTCCTGTCACCTGCACCCGTGCGTGACAGCTGCCTCCTCGGCTGCTATGACGGCCGCTTTTGACAGGAATTCGACTCGGCAAGGGGGGTTGGGAATAGGACGACTTAAAATAAACACCGGCACCACTCAGTAAGTGCCAGGAATCCTGCGTATCGCCATTTTCGTCATTTAAATTCAGCGAAACCCCACAAAACCGCAGCATGTTGGAGGCGCCGGAGCCTAATAACCTGATGACTGGATGCACAGTCCAAGTTTTTTGTCGAAGCTGATTCGACGGCGCAAGTGTAAATATTGAGAATGCAGTGCGATTTTGTCCTCGGATAATGGAGTCCCTGATGGCCTGACTGTACGGGTGTCGCCCTTTAAATGATCTGCGCATGTCCGGCTCAGCTCCGAAGGCCCAGCGGGGTCCTAAAGCCCCCAGGACCGGCATGCGGGGGCCAAGGAAGAATACAGATGGCTTTACGCCATCCAGACCCAAGGCGGCGAGGCTCCCTAACGAGGGGAGGAGGGGGGTAAGACGGTGTAAGTCCCCCGAGTCACTTGCATGCCAGTACCAAGGATTTAAAACTGAAGGGGGTTCCAGCTGGCAGCCAGTGGACAGGGGTGAGACGTGAGCGTTTAAGGAGGTCAGAGACAGCTCCCACAGTAGAGATGGAGAGAGAGACCATGGCGTTTGCCAGGATTCCAGCTAGGAGCCATAATTTAACAAATTAAGAAATATAAATATAATTACTTGAACAAAGAACATTAAAATGTTACATTAAAAAATTCTGTTAAATTCCTCCTATGCCCTCCAAAATTCTTTGCTTCCGCTCTGTACACACATTTTGTTGTACTTGTTTTTGTTTTTTAATTAAAAGAAAAAATAAACGATTCTTTATCGAGTAAGGGGGCCTAATTAGCGGGATGTGGTCAGGTGTCCGCTCGCTGCTCACCCCGTGCCGGAAAGTGTTGTTGACATATGACCATGGCTAATTAAAGCTTCTGCGAACTGTCGCACTGGCTTGGGCTTTCCGGAGCCTTCTGGAGATTCGCTCTTTTTGACATATTGCTTTTGGGCTCCAGAGAGTTCCGCATTTGAAATCTGCGAGCTCCCTCTGCACGCCCCGCCTCTCACTAAAACCTTGTTTGTTGTTTCGCCGGCGGTGGTAGTGATTACAGGAGCAGCAGCGTCAAAATGCACCTTAAGCTCCTCTGATGCTCCCGTCTGCACCCCCCCCCCCCCCCCCCCCACCCAAACACCCACCCCCCCCCCCCCCACGCCCCCTCGGCGCGACCGCAGGACAGACCCCCCCGCACGAGGCGGTGCGGCGAGCGTGCCGTTCTGCTGCCAGGGTGCGAATCTGCTCCCAGTTGGTGATGAGCTCGTCCCTCTTCAGGTGGATCTGGGTGGCATTCTGGGGGTGGGTTTCCTGGAGACGCTCCGCCTCGACGCCTAGGGTGTTCACCTGGGAGGAGGCACAGTGCAGAAGCAAGAATCAGTACTCTGCAGTTTATAGTTGGAAATTGGTATGCTGTCTGGGAGTGTGTGTCTCTGGAAACCATAACCCATGCGGTGAGTACAAGTGTGTGCCCGACCAGGCGAGTGTTAGCGTGCCAGCAGCCGCACACCTTGTCCTCCAGGGCAGCGAGGTCCCTCTCCAGGCCCTCATGTTTCCGCAGCAGGGCCTGCACGCTGGCCAGGGCACGCCCAAAGTCATCCGATGCCATCAGCTGCTCCTTTTCCCTGATCCAACTGATGGTCTCGTCCACGTCCCTGCACAGCAGAAGTAGGACGTCTCACACAGCATGCCTCCCAGGTGACACCTCACAAACTCTCACTGCCCCATGTCAGACCTCAAAAACTAACATTACTCATTAACAGTGTAATAGTAATATATACGGAAAAAATAACATTGTTTGCATTTAAGGTACATTACTATTTTTCATAAGGCTCGAAGACATTACAATGAGATTACATCTTTATGTTACCGTATATTAAACACGCTAAAAGATAATAGCAAACTGCATCTAATGGGTTCCCTTAATGGCTGCCCACAGCTAACTGAATTATTTATCCTGCAAGCCATTCCTCTTCAGAATATCCTGTGTGAGCACCAATCAGTGGACAATCATGTGACCCATCAAGGTACTGGCGCTTTCGCCCTACAGAGAGGAAGAGCACTGCTGACCTATTGAACCTCTGTAGCTCGGATGCCCCGAACAGCTTTCCCTGGCGCTGCTGGGCCAGGCCCTTGAGGCGCTGCCATGCCACGTTGACCTCCTCCCTCTTCCGTGCGATCAGCTCCATCTCCGGGTGGCTCTCCTGCTCCAGCTTCGCTGCCAGCCCGTTCACCTCGTTCACCCGCTCCTCATGGGCGGCCAGATCTGCCTGGAACTCCTCAAACTTCTTCTGCAGCACCTCCACGTGCTCCAAGTCCTGACCCAGTTCCTCCGATGTCACGATGGCCTCCTGTGGGCAGGATGTCCCAAGGTAGTCGGACCATAATAAATAAAGCGGCTCGACTGCACAGATCCAAGTGTACGTCCATCCCAATGCTACCCAAGATTTATCTGTGACTGTGAGAATCCCTTCTGTTAGTAAGAACCATGCAACGTATGGATTAGACCAGGAAATTTTTGTTTATTATGGGACAGGGTTGACGTTGAACATCATACCCAAGCAATAAAAAAGTGTTTCAGATATAAGCATCTAACCCACAAACCCCCCCCACCCCACCCACCCCAAACAGATGACACACTGATAAATATTTTTAGAGTGAGAGACGAGGGAACCAATCTAATGGCCACCTAATTCTTCCCCTGTGACTGCCACCAGCCTTAACACACCCTCTCCTAAGGTTACTTAATCTCTGGTACACAGCCCAGATGCACAGTCTAGTTAGCAATGTAACTAGCCCTGGCCGGACTGTCGCCCCCAGGCTGCGGCCCGCCTGACGGTCATGCTCACTTTGTCGCTGATCCAGCTCAGCGTCTCATCGCACTCACGCAGGTACTGCACCAGCTTCTGTGCCTGCATCAGCCGCTCGCCCTTCTCCCGGGTCTTCAGTAGCAGCAGCTCCCACAGCCGGTGCAGCTCCTCCAGGCGAGTCTGTGGGAGGGACATGGTCGTGAGGTGAGGATACAGCGAAGAGGGCAGGCAACACTCTGAAGGGGCGGGGCTTATGAGGGAGTAGTGGCGGTGCACAAGGAAAGGGACAAGGTGCTGGAAAGATACAGGAGAAGCAACACCACTGGCCTGAACGACTCCCAAAACAGGGGAATTCAGACTGGAAAAGAAAAACTAAATCTAACAACTTTTCTTATTATTTAAAAGATCAGCTTCATACTGTAAATCACATCTGTATTTAAAACAGAATCATTGAATCCATAGATCTTATAACTAGCCAATCAAACTGTCCTAGATTACATAGTCACAGACTGGAAGCTTCTAAAAAGCTGTAAAAGATCAATGGCATGCAATCAGAGCAGGCTGACCATTTGCCAAATGAGAGGAGAGCAAACAAAGATCTGTGAAGAACACAGGGGAGATCCCACGTCAGGACAGATCCAGGATGTTCACAGCAACCAGGGCACCTACTTGTATGTAATGACCGACATTGACACTTTTTACTATGGGCCGCTGGGCAGTCCGGTAGGGCGTAAAGGACTGAACCAAACAGAAGAAGGTGGCGGGGTCAGATCTTTGCTATTACACTGAAGTTTCCTCTAACATCATCACAGACCATAGCTCAGCAAGCTGTGTTGTTTCCCAAAGTTAGACATCTGGCTTTATTACAGGAACTTACTGGGATCCAGGAGAGCTGAAGGTTTTTCATAATAAATTTATATTTAAAGTTGATTTATCCCCGAAATATGAGGTGAAGCAGTTAGCTTCCCAAATATTATTACCTTCAAAAAGTAATCCAGAGCTGGCTTTGGGTGAAAACCAGCAGAAAAGATGCCCTGTCTGGAACTAAGTGATGTATGGATATGTAATGAGAACTATAATCAATATGGTATGAGAGATGGGCTAAGTGGCTATACTCAATGAACAGGATTATATGGGCAGACATGTTAGCAGCACATCAACTGAAAGTCAGTGCAATAAGCACAAGGCTTTCAGATGTATGCAGTCTGAGATCCCCGGTCCAGAGAATCCACTCCATGCTTCGTTTATGTTAGTGTGACAGGCTTTGGGAGTGGGTATGCAGGGGGCTTACACGGATGGTCTCAGAGGCAAAGTGGCCCTCGGAAATCATCTGGTTGCCCATCTCGTCCAGCCTGACAATGGCGCCTGAGTTGGCCTGCACCTCTGCTTCGAAGGCCTGGTGCTTCTGTAGCTTGCCCTGTAGGAGATAGAATATTTGTCTAATAACTTGTTTAAAATGCAAAAACTTCAGTATTTAAAATTCTTAAAACATACAAATGGTATGACCCTGTCTTTCTCCGCCCACCTGCAGGTTGGTAGGGTCCTTATAGTTCTCATCGGAGGCGACCTGAAGCTTCTCCTGGATCCACTTCTCCAGCTCGTCGGCATCGCGCCGGAAGCACTGGAAGTGGTAGGAGTCCTCCAGCTTCTGGCGGCGAACCACCGACAGCTCCCTGAAGCGCTGGTACCGGTCCAGAACCTGTTGCCGGCGCTCCTGGATGTCGTCAGCCGTCTCCAGCACTTTGACCCCACCGGTGTCCATTTTCTGGTCATGTATGAAGGAGTGGTGAGGGAGAAGATTAAAAACACCAAACGTCACTAAAATAACCTTAAACAATAGAGAACTGAAAAGATTCTAGTCCTCGAACATCCATGACTGCTCACCCAGAACAACACTATATTACAGAAAAGTTTCATTTTTTAAATATAACTTTTCGTAAAGAGGTATTAAGAACTTTCAGGACAGGGTTCATTCAATCAACAGCAGAATGAATCGTGAATAATGGAATGCTCATTCACAGCAAAACCGAAACTCAAAAGGACAACTCCCTGAACCGGGCCTGACCACCAGTAAATTAAAACCGACAGCTCAATTAAATTACATAGCTTTTAGATAACCACTGCTTTTTTTTAGAAATTTAAATGGGGCACATTCAACACAGAAAAAAAGGACTAACTTTAAACAAATGGCACAGCCCTATTCTACTTTGAGTACACTGAGAACACTCCCCCCCCATAAAGACAGTGAAGTTCATGATACACCATGGGGGAGCAGCTGAAACGGAAAATCCCCACAGTTCCCATGAGCGGTTGCCAGGCACTGGGCACAATGACCCCAGCCATTCGGGGGGGGG
>JAODKC010000002.1:28626789-28642943 GCA_026777985.1 Mormyrops attenuatus
CCCCCCCCCCCCCCCCCCCCCCCGGGCGGGGCGGGCTGGCCGCGGGCCGCCGCGGGGGGGGGGGGGGGGGGGGGGGGGGGGGGGGCGGGCCGGGGCCTGGACACTCAGCAGTCTGTGATTAAAATCTCCCCAGATGGACCCCCCCCAGCAGACTCATGTGTTCCCAGAGACGACGAAGCAGTTTCCACCTTGTGTCCCTAATTCCGTTAGATTTCTTAGTGAATTAATAATAATAATAATAATAATAATAATAATAATACATTTCTAATAATTAGATATGTTTCCACCCAATTATGTAATCTAATCACGTTGCTGTTATCCCTGGATCTCTGCGAACACTGCGCCAGTTCGGAATAATACCGCTACTCTCCCAAGGTCGCCTAATGCGGTGCGGCCTTGAGCCTGTGGGTGGGACACACCCCTCCACCCTGGGTCCCCTGTGTACCGGCCGCCTCCGCGCCAACGCGTGCGGGGTGGTAAGGCTCCATTAAGGCCAGGACACAGGGGGATGTGCTTGCCTGCTGTTCACCACCACCACCACGTCAGCTGCATGATCCCCACTTGACAGGCGTCTCCTGAAGACGCCTCAGAAGGGTCCTTCCTACAAACAGCCACTTCTTTTGTTTTCATAACCTCTACTCTCTGCCTTTATTGTTTTTTAGCAGGTTAACATTCTTCTCCTGAAATGCCAGCATATTATATTTTTTTCTTTCTCTCTTTCATGTTTTCTCCCGTCTCTGAGGAGGTCATGTGGCGGCGAGTTGAACTCAGGACATTTTAAAGGCCATTTTTAAGAAAGCCCTCCACCCCAATCCCTGGTTATTGTACTGTGCTCCCCAGAGACGTCCCTCCCATGTCAGTGCTCGGATTCCTCCGAAATGACTCCCTCTCAGCTCCTTGATGGAGTGGCAGGTCATCATCATCGAGCTGCATTCTAGAAGAGAGGGGTGCTGCGATTGAGCATTAAAAGCGTATGAATGGTGTCCAAGACTCCAGTGACTGGAGGAGAGTTGTGTTCAAACTGCCTGATTCTCTGCCACTCAAACCTACTAAGCTTTTTTTAATGTGGGTCTCATCAAGCTGAGAGCAACCCCCGCCAAATGGCTGCTTTGGTACGGCTTGGCCCATGCAGAGAGTATCCCCCCAAAAGGGTTTCTTTGGTACGATCTGGCCCATACAGTTAGAGCCTCCATGTGGAGCTGGCCAGCATCATGAAGCCTCCCTCCCACCTCGCCAGCTGCGTGCGGCTGGACTAGTTGGATCCCAGGAGCAGGAGCATCCCCAAAAGTTCACAGGCCTGACATGTTCGAACCTGCGACCTCGAGGTCACGCTTTAAGCTATCCAAGTTGGACCCAGAAACCCAACTGTCAAAGCTGGGGTGCGGGCAGAAGTGCTTCTACCTCCTCTTTAATGTGCGGGATAAAACGGAACTGAGGAAAGTTCTCCTGGATCAACATAAAATAACTGGGATCAAAAGAGGCCTACCTGGGACAAAACCCAGGCTCCAGCCAGTGTGGGGTTAAATGCCATCCCATACAGGTCAGGAGCACGGCTGTCCTGGGATTATTAAAGCTCAAATGTATTCAGCCAGGTGAGATCAATGTCTAGCTAAGGGAATGAGCAGGAATGAGATGGAAGGCACGGGGCAAGCGTTTTTCATACCAGCTCCTCAGCTCTCTTCTGATTGGTGGCCTCACCTCTTAGTCTCTTGAAGATCATCGAATCAGAGGCAGAGTAAACTCTGGCCAGCCGTGCAGGCTCCATCTCCGCACGCCATGAACAGGACCAGACTTTAATTAGACCATTATCTAGGTTCTGCCCCTGACTGTGGTGGTGGTGGTGTGGGGAGTGAAGACCGATTATACATGAACAGGACCATCCAAAGGCTGAGCTGGCCTTCTCGATCCACCAGAAGAAAGAAGGAAACACATGAAACCTAAAGGACCCAGTGAAGGTGTGGGTGTATTTTATATGTGCACTTTATTCCAGGATGGGTGTGTATTTATAGTGGAAGGGCTAAACATCACATAGCAACTGTTTTAAGACCAGGGTCAGTGAAGATCTGACGGCCCCCTCACAAAATGACTACAGGAGTATATGCAGGTGTAGAACCATCTGGAATGCCCACGGACTGAGAACGATGTGAAAAATCAAAATGCCGCGGACAAGCAAAGACGGAGGAAGGATCACTTTCTTGTTGTTTAAAGTATGTGGCACCTCAGGCTTCTGTGGCTGCTCAAAGTCCTACAATGCATCTCCCTGGATCCATGGTCTTAAGAAATACCTTCTCCGCCAAGTGCTGGAAAAAGCAAAGCTGGGATGACACAGAACTGAGATGATTCCGTAGAGGAAGAGAGAGCGCTTTGTACAGGCCTAGCCAACCCCCCCCCCCCCACCCCCCATTAACAATAAATCAGAGAGCTGATCTCCTCGCTGTTTACCACTCCAGCTCGTTAAGCAATGCTGCAGAACATGTTAACTTAATTTGAGCTGAGATTTATGGAGCTTCGTCTGGCCGAGCAGAGCACCCGTCCCGGCGCTCAACTCTGACATTCTGGATCTGGGTCGCCAAACTGCAACTAAGGGAGACTGATAAATCACCCCCTCTCATCTAACCTACTTACGCTCCTTCAGATAGACGCTAATGAAGAAGTATCCCACCAGCCGGCCGAACGTGGCGTTGGGGCCGGCGATCGCTACGCAGGAGCGTGGCGGCAGTTTGTTTCCCAGAGGCACTGGCAACACAGCCCAGGGGAGATGTTTCGGTAATTAGTACCTCTTTACGAACCGAGCGGCACAACATTTAAAGCAAATTACTACACGATCTGCCCAATCGTATCTGAGCAGTGCCCAGGATCATGTGACATGCAGAAATGGAATCGGAGACTCCATAAACCATAGAGTAACCCAAGCTGATGGATGGATGGATGGATGGATAGATAACGTTACTAATCCTGAAGGAATGTATACAGCAAAGACATTAAATGAATACATAATAAACATCCAGAAACAGTAACAGTGCAAGAAATGACATGACTCAGTAATAAACAGCACTGCACAGTGGGTGTGAATGTGCAATGTGCCTAAGCAGTTTGGAGTAACCCATTCAGTGTGGCAATCTGCAGTTCAGGGTAGCCCACTCAGTGTGGAGTTCTGCAGTTCGAGCTCGTTTGGTGTAACCCACTCAGTGTGGATACCTGCAGTTTGGGGTAACCCACTCAGTATGGAGGTCTGCAGTTTGGGGTAACCCACTCAGTGTGGAGACCTGCAGTTTGGGGTAACCCACTCAGTATGGAGGTCTGCAGTTTGGGGTAACCCACTCAGTGTGGAGACCTGCAGTTTGGAGTAGCCCACTCAGTGTGAAGGCCTGTAGTTTGGTGTAAAACACTCAGTGTGGAGGTCTGTAGTTTGGTGTAACCCACTAGTGTGGACACCTGCAGTTTGGGGTAACCCACTCAGTGTGGAGGTCTGCAGTTTGGAGTAACCCACTCAGTGGGGAAGTCTGTAGTTTGGGAGTAACCCACTCAGTGTGGAGGTCTGTAGTTTGAGGTAACCCACTCAATGTGGAAGTCTGTAGTTTGGAGTAACCCACTCAGTGTGGAGGCCTGTAGTTAGCTGTAAAACACTCAGTGTGGAGGTCTGTGGTTTGCCATAACCTGCTCGATGTGGAGGTTTGTAGTTTGGTGTAACCCACTAGTGTGGAGACCTGCAGTTTGGGGTAACCCATATATTGTGGAGGTCTGTAGTTTGGTGTAACCCACTCCGTGTGGTGGTCTGCAGTTCGGTGGTTTTCCAGCATGATTCTGAACCAGTGCTTCGTGGAAGAAGCTGTTCAACGTTTCTTCAAACTTGTAAATATGACATCCCCCCTGTGTTCACTGTCCCACCTCATCCCCACAATAAGGAAGCTGTGTTTGGGAGGAGGGTGTCAACGAAGTACTTCCACAGGCCTGTTTCTCTGGCAGATGTAATTATCAGTCCTGGATTAACATCTGCTCAAGGGCCACAGAGGCCAAATGTATTGCGGCACGCGGTGCGGTCCCCGTGGATGTATCTCGTGCTGCAGTCCCCGTGGATACATTGTGTGCTGCCGCCCCCATGGATACATCGTATGCTGCGGTCCCCATGGTTACGCCTGTGCAGTGTGGTCCCCGTGGTCACGCCTTACACACGTGCGAGCCAGAGTCTATTTCTGGTGGGTGTATGACTCCTATTCGCCCTGATGCCATCTGCGTGCTCAACATCTGCGTGTTCAAGGGAGCATCCCAGTGCGAGCGTGTTCAGGCCACATTTCACATGTCAGTCTAGCGGTGTAGGTGTCATGTCCCCCAAGTCTGGAGTGACGCATCTCTGCAGTTCACTGCTTGCTGTTGAAAGTCACTGTTGAGTTCTAGGAAGCCTAGTGGTCAAGAGACGCCCTGAAGGTTGGGTAACATGGTGCATCCTAAGTGGGCAGACTATCTCAGTCATGATGAGCTCCGATTGTCACCCTTGGATGCATTTGGTGACCTCCTCGCCTGTTGTTTTCTCCTCCTGCTTCTGCCATCAAAGTCCTGCTCTGTCTTCCCTCTCAAACACACCCTTCTGTTGTTCTGCTGTTCAGCTGGCTTCTCTTTAGCTCTGCCTGCCATACCCCCTGTCAGTAAAGTTCTCTAATGTTACCCAACACCCTTCTGAGTCAAATCTGAGGAGCTGCCGGGCATAGCTGGCAGGGTCACCTGCTTGCTCCCCAGGTGGTCTGCGTCTGTAGCTGACTGCCACCCCGATCTGCTTTGGTCACGGCCTGTCTGCAGGCTTCGTCCTTATGGAAGTTTCTGCTGCTCTCTGCCTGTGTGCGTGCTTCCCTTTCCAGCCTACCTTTGCATATGTCCTCTGGAGAGAGCTTCCACCCCCGCCTGCAAGGTGTCTATGGAAATCTCTGCTGAGCATGCAGGGTCACTGCCCAGAGACTGAAGCCAAAACTATTGATGTTCTAGATAGTTTTAGATTGCTTTCGTGTAACTTTGTGGTGGGTGGTTGGATCTGTGGTTTAGGAATGCAGGATTCTGCAAGGTTGTTGGTTCAAATCCCATGGAGGTAATCATATGTCTATTGGGTTAATTCTCCAGGGAAGCTGGATGAGCGGCTGACCCTGAGCTCAGACCCCAAGCTTCACTGTCACTTCGGTGTTCGTGTGCGTGTATGTGTGTGTGTGTGTCACAAAAAGGAGAGCATGATGGGACCACATAATATCTATGAATCTATTCCAGCATAAATTAATAGAAGGATCTTCTCCTGAAAATCATAAAAATGACATAAACGGAAGCAGCAATGACTGAAGATGCCTGTGGTGTTTCAGTGCAAGAAACCTCAGGCATGTGGCGCCATTACGCAGAACTCCCGTCTGCGGCTCACCGCGGCGCGTGGGCTGTGGTCATGGCTTTCTCGCTGCGACTTGCAGGGTGTGATGTTAATCTCTGCAGTCTGATACCACAGAGTCATGCTGTGCTAGCGTGGACTAGTGTGCTAGCTAGTGTGGAGGCGGAGTCATGTCATGGGGCTGGGTTTGGTGATGTCATCCGTTATCACAGTGATTCACCCTCTGACCCTTTGCCAACAGGTAACCTGATTAATAAACCATGGCTGGGCAGGGCTGGCTGTGATTGGCTTGGCTGCAGGGACAGTCACTTTTTGCTGTTTCCATCTCAAGGCTCTCGCTTTTCTCACTTTGGTTTTCAGTTTGTTGTGTTAAAGTGCCCCTTGACCTCTTTATGTGTTTGTGGTTTCTCCGGTAATAAACGTTTGATTGGTCTGATAAAAACTCTGCTCTCCAGCACTTCTGGCCTGCCCGCTGGCCGATCTCACAAGCTGCCTCCGTAGGATTATATCTGTCTGTCATATTACAAAAAACTATCACATCTGTACATCACAAAGATGTCATTTTCCCAGGGTGTTGCGGGAATACTGTCTTTGAAGGGGTCAGGGAACGTTTTTAATTTTCCCAACAATGGAGTAAGGTTTTTAAATATTTTTTATTCTGTGTGGAAAGTTACCAATCTTCCTTTTAAAATTGTTCAAGCAATCTGAGATGTGATGCCTGGGTTCAGTATATACACACGTGTAGCTGTATGAGTTTGATTAGCGATGTCTGTCCGTACTTACCATATTACACAGAATCTTTTTCCCCCAATTAGCTAAAATGCTGACATATTCCCGGTCCTTCTCCACACACTCTCCTAATGATTTGATCTTCTCCTCCTCCTGAGTCGGCCTATTTGACCCATTCTCTGTGCTCATTGACTCTGCCTCCCTCCCCCAAATGATGAAGAGAGAAGGGAAAATTAGCAGTAACGGTCAAGTGTTTGTGCTATGATGTACGTGTTGTCTCTGCAGGAGTGGTAATGCTTTGGAGTCCCTGCTCGTGTTTCTGTGCAGGTGTAAATCTAATGTCGGTTCCCATCTGCTCGTGTTCTGCGTTCCCGTCCTTGACACGTCACAAGTGGCTCCCCCTATTGATGCATGCCACTTTTCTGCACGGTGCTGCAGAGGTGCACTTCACCTGTCAAGCTCTGATAAAACCTGGCTTTATTTTCAAACATGGCCTAGGGGGGGCAGAGTGTAAGTTGAGCACAGAGGCTGGGGTTCACCTAATTCCTGTCCCGGGGGAGGAATGGATCATGTTAATCTGAGACAGCTTGATGGTTCAAACTCGTTGGTGGGAGATGTTAGCTCTCTGAGTGACATCACCACATTGGTCTGCAAAGATGGCCCGGATCTCGCTTGACTTAATTATGTAAATTATGTAAACGAGGGCGCCTCTTTGCGACGACATCATACACTGTCGCATGTCTGCGGTGTCGTTAACGGGGCCAGGACCCTCCTAATCTCAAGCGCCTGCATATATTGCTGCATTTTTTCAATCATTTGCTAATAATTACAGAATGGGTATGTGACTCGGGGCTGGAATATGTAGCGTGGGAGGAATTCCTGACCCTGCGCTTGGGTTATCGACACATCGGAGGTGGCAAGATGGATGGATGGATGGATGGATCTGTCCTGGAGCAGGTGGCAGTGGGCAGAGCCCCCCCAGCAGCCACTTGGGCGGCTGTTCCTGCCAGCATGCAGGCCGCTGGGCCAGGTTCTGGTGCAGGCAGTGCGAGGCGGGTGTGAAACTCAAAATCCGCATTAGGGGCGTCGTTCTGAATTAATGCTGCAGGGATCTCAGATGACATAGCCGGTTATTAAAATATATTTGTGTCTGTGTGTGACTGTGTGTGTTTTTGTGATTATTATGTTGTAGGGACCAGATTTCCCTACAATGTAATAAAAACCTGTTATTTTCGACCTTATGGGGACATTTTTAGGTCCACAAAATGGGAAACTCAATTTTATAAAATTCTGTGACTGCAATCAAAAAATTAAAAATGCCCAAAGTCCTGTATTTTGTTTGGATACTTATGGTTAAGGTTGTCATACTAAGGATTAGGGTTTTCACTATAGAAATGAATAGACAGTCTCTACAAAAGATATAAATACAATACCTTTGTGTGTGTGTGTGTCTGCGTAAGTGTGTGTTTGTGTAAGTATGAGTGAGTGTGTGCGTCAGTGAGACTCTCTAGCAGGACATCCAAACCAGATTTGCCGACATGCCATTCATGCAAAATCATGGCAATCCATCAATGGGAAATGTCACCCCCCCCACCCCCTCCTCCCTTGTATACCGGCACGGTAACGGAAGCACAGTGCCACGTCCTCCTGCCCCAATAAATGTCTGGAGACCTTCTGTTATGGGCTAATGAACTGCGGAAAAAGTGGAAGACGGAGCCAACGATGTGTGATTATACCTGGAGACAACGATGTCTGATTATCCCCGGGTCCGATCCGGCCGGCCCAGTCTCCAAGGCCCAGCTCCCACCATCTCAGGAAGCTGTAATTAGCTACTCCGCTTCTTCTGCTTTTTTTTTCCCCTTCCCGTTCTCCCGCCGGACGCCCGCGATTCGAGACCGCCCCGCAATCCGGAATGGCTCATTAGCGATTTCACATTTTACAGCAAATGCCACGTCGTGAGGAACACGCTGGGATTTGCCCCACGGGATCTGGGCCATGGGTTCTGACCCGCCTCTGACCCCCCCGCTGCCTGCTGCAGACAAGGGCCCCCATCTCTCGTTTTTATGAAAAAAAGAGCACTAATGGGTGGATGGCGAGTCTCCCGTGGCTCAGCCTGGCCGTATATTCTACTCACATACGTCCCATGGTTGAACCACAAACCCTACACAAGTCACAAGTTCACACTGAACCTTTGGCACGTCACCTGATTCCCAGTTAACAGTACGTGTTGTTTTGTCACTCACTTCATAAGGTTACATAGCCCTTGTGCTATACACATCCTTTGATTTGCATTCCATTAGCTGTGTACATACTTCTATAATCACTTCATGTTGCGAAGTTAGCTCAGCGCTCTTACGACTGCTTACGACTTTATTTAGATAATCTCTTAAATTCCTGGCTTTAATTACAGCAAAATATAGCGATCGAGCTCTTCTCTCCATTACGGGCTTGGTTTAGTTTACCTCTACAGAGCTTAAATTAGCTGAACCTCTTTTATTGGGATTCGCTACTGCGTAATCATTCACTGATAGTCTATTGAAACGTCTCACCCTTCAGGTACACCTGCTATCCTGTAGCCCTAGCCCACATGCCTGGTTGGTCCTCCCCTGTATTCATATGACTAAGGTGATCTTGGTGAATTATTATTATTATTATTGCCAGATGATTTGGTGATTCAAAGGACAGGGGGGGTTAGCGTTACAATAGCATGGTTTATACCACATGAATATTCATATAAAGGATGAAAGTGATGCTTTTAAAAGCCGACTGGAGCATTTTAGAACTGGGCTGCTGATTAGCACGTTAGCATTGAGCACGGCTCGGTGCTGGCACCTTTCACCGCGCCAGAGTCACACGAGCAATTCCTCGCTCAGCCCCGTGAGGGAGAGACAATTAGCCCACCACTGCGCCGCTTCTGCCTCGATAATGAGTGATTGATCGCGCAGAGCGTTTTCATTTTAGACAACACTTAACGGCAGAATCGGGCCCATTAAAGAGGGAATCGGGCCTGTTGGTGCAAGCAGAGCTCTGTTTGAATTTGATGAATGGATACCAATCATTTCGACACTGCCGCAAAGATTAAGTTTGTCTAATTAGCAATGGGCTCCATTTCGCTTTTGGCTGTAAGTGAAAATATGGATGATTTTCTTTATGGCACGAAAGAAACGTAGAGGACAGGGGGGAGCCTCAGCAGAGCATGTAGAAATCTGCAGTACCGTCACGTCCCAGTGTATTCTGGGTAGCATCGTCGTTTCACACCGCGCTCAGCACGGCTCTCCGTATCAGTGCCTGACTCTGGGGATTCTGATGGCCCTCCCCCTTCTTCACACCCCCAGCCAGCCACCGTCGCCATCTCCGAAGGTGGGTCCTTTCACACAGCTCAGGTGCGAACTCCAAGGGCCTAGGTGTGATCTTCTGGTCGAGACCCTGGGCTCCCTCCCGCTGCCCCTCGCTCTCGTGCCCGGCGCCGGTGCCTGCAAAACACCTGCAGTGGCATGCGAGCTTTCCCCAATAGGAGAAGAAAAGTATAAACCACGAGCTGGCTGGAGCTGGCGGGTGTGCCCGGGTGCACTGAGTCCCAGGCTGACCACGGTCATGCGTGGCTGTGTCCCCGGTGGCCCTGCAGTGACTCTGGGCCTGGGACTGGGGCCAGGTGTCCGTCCAGCCGGCCAGCACCATCCTCCAGCATGCTGTGGGGATAATGAACACGACACAGGCTCGGCAGGTCACCGCGAGCCAGAGACAGATTCACGCATTTTGTTTAAAAAAGAAACGTCCTTTTCCCACTGAACTGCTCGCGGTCAGCCACTGCTGTGAGGGCTACAGGGCCGTGCCAGCAGGGGGCGGTCTGGTGTACCCTTGATCGATTTAGATGTATATAGTTGAGAGCTCCATGCCAGTCAGTTGGATCAAGGGTTTCCCAAAATGCAGCAATGAGTCATAATGAATATAATAATAATTAAATGCAATATTTTCTCAGAACTGGTATCAGAATGTATACAGTCATAGAATTTGGTTTTGGAATGGATCCCCCTGGACCAGCCTGGTACACTTGATACAAGTCTAGAATTGTACAGTATTCATACACGTTGCGACATTGGTATATGGGGTAGTATTTGGTGGTAACACTCCAGCACTGACTTGCCTTTCTCCCCTAAAAAAGGGCATGTTGGTTTCCCTAGGGCTGTTTAACGGTGTGTCTCTCCGATGGGGCTACTCTGAAAAATCAGCCAAAATGAAGATGTATGAATACTCGTCATCTTTGAGGTTTGTGATTGCCTCAGAGGGATTTCTGGGTAAAGTCAGTGGACTCGTGGTGCAATGGTTACTCTTCTCCAGCCAGGATATTATTATTGTAATATGTAATGTGTTATAGAAATCACTGACATAGTGATGCTGCTGTCCTAGCAGACTGCAAATGGCCCACCTGCGACTGAGTTGCCTGTGATTAGCCCACCTGTGACTGGCTTACCTATGATTGGCCTGTCTGCGACTGGCTCCCATGTGATTGGCCTGTCTGCGACTGGCTTGCTTGTGATTGGCCTGAATGCGACCAGCTTGCCTGTGATTAGCCTAGATTAGATCTGTCTCTAAAGGAAAGGAAGCTAATGAAGAGACAGCCCCCCATTGAGCCGATCATCCACTGGTCATTGGGCCACGGCTTTGGGCGGATGGGGTGCAGTGACGCAAAGTGGTGGCCCTCCCCCTTTCCCCCTGTAGCCAATAAGGTGTCTCGACGCCACGAGGGGAGCTGGCAGGGATTTCAGAACGTGTATGGCATCCCTCAGCAGGTCCACAGCCCCAGAACTAATCCCGTCACAGGTGATTATGGAGGAAAAATGAGGCCCCGGCGGGGCTGCACCCCCCCACGCCGCTCCCAGGGCCCGGCCCGGCCCGGCCCAACGGGACTCTGTCAGCCTGGTCTGGTGGCCCGAACCCGCTTGGAGCAGATGGAGTGCTGGAGGCTTCAGATTCTGATCAGCAGGCTGTGGAGATGAGGGAAGGCGGTCCCCATCCAGCAGCCTGGGCGTGCTGGTGCCTGCTGGGCCGGGCCTGGCTGCACCGCGTGGTCCGTCTGGCCACATTTGGTGATTTCTGTCTGACTTGTTTGTTTATCACGCTGGTCGTGTCTGATTCCTGTCCTTGTTTACTCGAACATGCTGGCTTGTGCGTGCCCGGATGTCGAGGCGGCTCGTGAACATACCACTCTGGAGTGAAGGGGGGGAGGGCGTCGATGACCCGAGAACGTCTCATCTTTTGCATTTTTTTTGTTTTATTTTTTTTAAAATATGGAATCAACGCAGCCCAGAATCGCTCTTCCCAAGGCTATCAAGGAGATGCCAGCGTTCACTGCTCCCACATACCAAAGAAGTGCTCTGCCACCACCGCCGCCATCAGGAAGCTGGGCACGTAGCACAGGGGGGACATTAAAGTAACACCCCCTCACTCTCCCAGTATTTATTATGCCTTCGCTTTGACTGCTGAGGGCGCCGCTGACACAGTTTGTTAGGGGGCGGCCTGCGTGGTCGCGTTGTTAAGTACGGAACTCACCTCATGGTGCATTATGTAGCATGTTACCGCGGTCCAGTCAAGTGCCGCGTCCTACGTGCAAAGGCAACCAAGGTTATGTGCCAGTAGCCAAGAGGACCCACTCTCGTGACCATAAGGGTTTGGCGGACGGCCCTGGGTGACGGACACGTGAGGAACATGACAGGTGAGGCGCTGACCGGGGGCTGGATCCGAGTCACCAAAACCGGCATGGCTTAGCAGGCAAGGAGATTAGCCCTGTAGATCCCTCTCCCCCGTTGCTGGGCCGAACCGGAGCCTTGCTGTGAGCCTGGTGGCTGACGTCACCATCACAGTGGTTTCTGAATGAACTCCTGCTACATAACCGACGGGCAAACAAAGGGGCCTCTACTCACCCGCCGTTGTGCACAGGTGTGTGTGGTGGAAGCGGCCTTCTGCTCGAGGGGCTTAAACGTCGCCGTTCTGGATGGTGTCTCGCCTATGCTGGACTGTGACCCGGTCAACGCGGATGACCGCGAACAGGAGCGAGCCAGGCCTGTGATCCGGGCCATGGTCAGTCCAGCCAGATCTAAGCGGGGAGTCAGACACGTAGATCCACATCAGCAAATCGGAGTGTGAAATCCCAGGATGTTGTGAGGCCATTGAGGCAATGAGCCCCTCGCGCTGACTGCTTAATTCAGTCCAGCTCGGCTTGACTCGGCACGGTTTAGTGATGGCTCGTTTGGTGACCAACTGACGATCCTCCGTACACGAAATCTGTGGAAATGTGACACTGAGCTGCTAGCTTTCTGTGGGCCAATTATCATGTCATCGGGGGGGGGGGGGGGGGGTAAGTGTTATTTCTTCCCATATGAGATCAGGTTTTAGAGTCCATGTAATTGGTAATAAAGTGTTTTAATTCCAAGCCCTGCTGAACATGGAGTCTTTTCAAAATGTATTATCAAGCAGAAAAAGTACAGTAAACAGGATGAGGCTAATTTTCATTTAAAGACATACTGATTATCACAATAAATTTTATCATGAAAACAAACACTAAAAAATAGTTTCCTACAAATACTTATGTGGAAGCTGTTCAGCTGTTTACAAAAAAAGATGTGGGTCAGTATTTTTTTTCCCTATATTTCACCACTGTTTGTAAAAGTTCCATATATTCCAAAATGTCCACATCCAATCCTGTCCTGTTTACGACAACCCAAGCTGATTGCTGGAATGCAGACTCAACCTTCCAGAACAATCTCCAAAACAAGAGCATCATTTAATTGCTGTCGTTGTCCAACTGTTTGCAGTTTCAGCTACAGACGTAACAAAACTCGAACATTTTCACTGCAACGATTTTGTACAATTACCTCTGATTACAGTCTAGCATAAAGGTGTAATTTCAGATTTTCGCAGACATGGTAACTGATACACAAAATACCGATTCCTCACCCAGCTTTTATTAATCAGCAGTAAACCACACGGAAGCGACAAAACAATTCTTCACATTGGTCCAGACCAGCTTTTATTTCCACGTTCTTTCTGACGTTTCCTGCCCAGGTTCTGGTGCTTTCTGATGGAAATGTCAGTCTTGTGATTCACATGGTACTGGTGGGTATATCGATGGGTGTACCTCAGTCATGGAGGGTGGGCTGGACAGTTTTTAAAAACTGTAAAATTCTCAATCCTGCTAGTGCCATCAAAAGAACTTCTCCAGGTGGATGATGGAATTGTGCCTGTCACGTGACCTGGTGTGACTGGACTGGACTGGACTGGACTGGGCTGGTGGGGAGGGGGAGTTTTGGGGGGGCTCCCTCATGGACTGTCCACGGATTACTATCCAAACACAGTGCCTCTAAAAGCAAACGTTTGTCAAAGCTTAAGGTTTCCACACCAGCAGCTGAACAAATCGGCTGTTTGGTTTACGATAATCTGCGGCGTTTTACAACAGCAAGTGGCCGAATGCCTCCCTGTTTGGAGGCTCCTGCGTGAAACCAGTATCACATGTGTGTCCTTTTGTCTCGCAGACAGTCGGCCATGAGCCAGTGGTATACGCAATAACGAGCCTTAACCGGTCTTTTTACAAACAGTTAAAGCTAGCTATACTAACAAGTGAGCGTTAACCAAGCTCACCCCTCTTGCCAGTTTTCCTTGTGGCCGGCTTTCTGACACCCAGTCTGGGACGAGTCCCCATCCCGCAGATGCCCGCACAGCGCTATCTTCACCATGCCAGTTGTTTTGTTTGTTTTTTCATCCTCCTGACTCTTATTGGCATATTTTGTAGCGGGATATGAAGGCGCCGCATTCCTGCACCTTCGCACGTGGGCTGTTTTGCCAAGTGAGATGGGGGATGCCGGCTGAGGCGTACATGACACCAAGCCTCGGATCTGCTCCTTTGCCCTCCCTTTCTGTAGGCGGAGCAGGGTGTCTGCAGATGTACACTCTAAGGTTTAGATTTAAGATAATCTGGTGTTTTGATCAGGTCACCACCACTGTACTTTCCATTTCCACTGGAGGCTGTATGGTCAGCCGGGTAGCTAAGCATGGTCAACACTGGGCCGGTCTGGGTCCCCGCTGCGCTTCCTGTGTGTGTAAGGACTCCAGCCCAAACCGGAATGATCAAACCTGTATCCCCTCCATTTTCTGCTCTGCTGGTCCCCTTGCTCTTTAGAGACGGGCACCTGCTAGCCGCTGATATCCTGACCTGCCGGCGACACCGATCATGATGGATGAACCCCCCCGCCCATCCCAGCTCTGGTATTTGCTACGGAAAACACAGGGGACCTGTTGTGAAGAGGGAGGCGAGGAAGTTACTGTATAAATATATATATATGTATTTAAATATAAATATGTGTGTGTGTATATATAAAACTTATTTTCATGTGGCATTTAAGGGACGTGGAGCAAGTCTGTGGCAGATAAAGATAATTTAAGGATTTATCCGAGGGGATTAAGGGGTCTGCGGTTAATCCCTTTGGTGACATCGCTACATGCGGAATCTTTAATTAAAGAGACCCAGAAAGCGAGCGAAATGCAACAACGCAAAAAAAAGCCACGTTAATTAACTTTTGCCGGCCGCTGCCCTCTCCTGCTGGTTTACGCCCCCTCTGTCTGCGTGAGGACGGTGGATCGATCCTGCTCTCCTTTGTGAACATGGGGAAGGAGTGGCCCGGGGGTGGGGGGCACTGGAGTGGACAGGAATCTCCATGACTGTTGCAGTGCTCCGGATCCACACCTGCCCCCACCGCTCTTGCCAAAGACAAGCTGTTTGCTTTATGCATTATTTCTGCTTATTCATGTATTTCTTTTTAACATGCTGATGCTACACTGAGCCTCCCCCACCTCGGCCATGGCGCTGTTACTGTTCAGGCATGCAGTTTAAATAAAGGAACAAACTCAGGGTTGATCTTACAGAACGGCAGGCGGCAGACAGCCTGAGGTTAAGGGGCTGAGATATTGATCAAAGGGTCTTGGGATCAGGGCCCAAGAGGGGGTGTCCTTACTGGGCCAAACTGGATCAACTATCCTGCAGTTTCAAAATGTTGGGGGAGGAGGTAGGGGCCGCAGTTTTAGGTTAACTGGGTGGGTAAATTTAATGGGGCAGGTGTTCATCCTGTATGTGTGCCGGTCCTGACCAGGCTGGGTAGGTGCCATCCTTTCTGAGGGACTCGCTTTCCTTTGAATTTATACTGAATTCCTTCTTTTGTTCACATCAGCCCAGGCAGGAAAGTCTCTGCGTTCTTCATTGCTGGAGTCGTGCCTTAATCCTGTCGCAATAAAAGATCGCATTACTCTATGTTTCCTGTCCAAGCGTGTGATGTCGAAACTCTACATAGTTTTCTCTTGTTTTTCTTTTTCTCTCTCATTTCCACGGATCGAATCGCCTGGCAGCAGGAGGTCAGCCTGATGTATGTCATTACTTAGCAACTCTAGAAGCACTCGGAACCTTCAGGACGTTAATCACGTCGGCCTGGTCGGGGGTGACGTTTAACGGCGTTTGTGTCCTGTGCTTGTTCTTGATCGGTTCTGCTCCTTGAAAGCGGTCGACCTCCAAGCGAACAGACAACGTCCTGCAGTCCATACAACAAAAGCCTGTTTTCCGTGACCCCCACTTCTGACCCAGCCTGAGGCCTGAAAAGCCAGTCTCGAGTGGCTCTGGGAGGGGGGATGGGTGGCCACCAGCACCAAAACAAACTCTGTTAGAGTGCCATCTGTTCCGGGTCACGCTAAGATAATTCTCACTGCCTGCAGGGACAGCCGATGCTTCCTCCGGTGGCTACGGGGCGCTGCAGACGGGCACTTCGGCTCCGAATGTACGCTAGCCGGCAGCTCCCGCCGTTTGGCAGTGGCTCGGTGACGGCACACACTGTGCCGGCACTTACACCACACCTCCACTGCCGTAATTCCCGATGCCCCTCCTCATCTGTCGCACAGAGAGCTTGGAAAGACGTGCGCTGGGTGATTGATTAGCACGACGACATGGGCACAATAGCTCCGAGGGCGAAAGGATCCCTAAATAGAGCAGGGGGGGCGGCAGATCCCGGCGAGGCACGCAGCCCGGGGG